>CM023449.1:75450426-75561994 GCA_013339765.2 Haemaphysalis longicornis | reverse complement strand
GGAACTTGCACTCACGAGTGACGAGTTCCACTCGCCGCGAGTGGCGCTCGCACTCGCGAAATGCTCGGCGTGGCCCGCTGCGAGTGGAACTCGCACTCGCGAGTGGTGAACGGGCTCACCTGAGTGGCGGCTCGCACCACTCGCACTCGCACTCACCATACCAAAACGACGGTGAGGCTCACTCACTCACCACTCACATCGTGAGTGGTGAGGGGGGGGGGGTGTGAGTGCACTCGTGAGTCAGTTGCCGACCTATGCCGAACTTTTCATTTCAATTGGGGCTCCCAACTTTTTGTTCATGATCAGCCGCGTAGTGCAATTGCGGTACGCCAGGGCGACGCCCTCTTTAATTACAAATCCAACGTTCACATGGTCCAAAATACAAAACAATGTCTCGTGTGACACACATCAAACGCCTTTTCCAAGTCAATCTGCAGATGCACCCCCGTGTGCAGGGCGTCGCAGCACTCGACACCTTGCTTTATGGCTTCACCGGGTATTGCAGTGTTCGTTTGGGCTTCTTCATGGGAGAGGTGCAGCAGAACAACCTGTTTCGGAGAGTCCGGACGAGATGGTGGCTTGGGGCTGGCGCACCTGTATGGGCGACAGCTGGTAAACCGGTTTTGTTTTGGCGAGATGTTCGTGACCCGTTCTTGCAGAGTGTCATGCAAGTACGGCTGGCGCGTGCTATGCCGGAATATGTAGTATCAACATGGTGCATGCCAGGTGGCGTGTATAGGTATTTGAAGGAAATAGTTATGACGGCCCGTTTTCTATTCGCACGTTTTCTGGCGGGTACCTGTCCTCTGTGACACGCAAAAAACGTATAAGGACATTTGCGATGTTGTTTCCCCGTCCCTATGTATGATATAATTACCGTGCTGGGCCAGGCCAAAATCTGCTAAAGCGCATCAAAAGAATGAAGGTTCACCCTGGAGTGAAAACCTTTTTCTTCAAATTACACACCGGCACCTTGTCTGTTGGAACCTGGATGCAGGATAGAGGGATTTCTGTGCCATGGGGAACTCAGTGTTCAATTTGTAAACAGCCAGAAACGATAGAGCACGTTTTTCTGCATTGTTGGGCCGCGGTAAGGGACCCTTCATAAAGATTTCCCGCTGAGCCCCCATGGCATACGCTATCTAGCGGTAGAAAACGAGGAGGGGGCCCTTGGACCTCGTTATGTTTGTGGCCTTGCATAGCATATGGCGCTCGCGCATGGCCTGGCTCCACGGTGATGTGGACGCCCGCCCTACGCGGCAGTATATTCGTGAGTCCATATCCCAGTACGTAGAAGTCCAGAAGCGCAAGGCATGCGCTCCTGAGTGGCTGTCAAGGATAGAACCCTTGACTACGCTTAGGGAATTTTAGAGAGACATCAGCCTTCATAGGTTGGTGGCTTGTCGCTCGAGTTGCTCATGTAAATCAGTTTGTTTTGTGTTTGTTTGTGGGTGTCGAAGACCGGCACTAAAGAAAAATCCCGTCATTTCCACAAAGTGACTGATGATGAGACGGGCGAAGCTAAAATGCTTATCGGTAAAACCGTGAAACATTCGCCCGCACATCATATAAAGACTCGACACGTCAAGCTTACCACCGCTCCGTTGAAAAGCCCGTCGACGACGTCGATGTTTGTGGTGATTATGTAGGGCTTGTTTGGGACGATGAAAATCTCCATGGGTAAGTTGGCGAATTCGGTGTGGTGACATTTTAGCCACCTTGGCCATCGCCTTCTGGAGACCGTCTTGTGTCGCGCACCCCCGGTACGTGTCTTGAGCTCGCAGGCGACGAACGACAACCTCTTCTTCTTCCTCTCCTCCTTGTTGGGGTAGCAACGAACGCGTTGAAACGTTTTGACCTCTTTCGGCCAATCTTTGGTTGGCCAATCCCTAGTGGGAATCCTGCCACAATCATCATTAATGTGCCGGATACAGCAGCAACGAGGGACGGGACAGGGCCCGAGCAAGAGGAGCTTCGCCCCTAAAAAAATTGTGGTAGCGTGGTGGTAACGCACTCAGCTCATACTCCGGAGACCCAGGGTTCGATTCCCACTCGCACTGAAATGCGTTATTTATTTACTCTTTTCAGCTGCGTCCGTATTCTGAGCGGGATGATAACAACAACTTCACCAACAGCAACGCCGATTGTTCGCACAATGGGGCACTTCAGGCCTTCGCCTTTAAAAATCGCCAGTTGGACATAGAGCTACGGAGAATTCGTGGGGAAGTTGGCTTTGCCGTAAAGCGTATTGTGTGTACTTTCGTCTATTGACGGCCGTACACGATTGAGTTATTTGTGATGGAGAGGGGTATTGGTATACAGTTTCACTCAAAGGCTAAAACGATTCTTTGCGGCGGCCGCTTTTCTGATGGAGGCGAAAAGCAAAACGCCCGTGTGTACGAGATTTCGGCGCACGTTAAAGATCCCAGGTGGTCAAAATTAATCCGGAGCCCTCCACTACGGCGCGCCTCATCGCCTGCGTTGCGTCGGCGCGTTAAACCCCACAATCATCAATCAATCAATCAATCAATCAATCAATCAATCAATCAATCAATCAATCAATCAATCAATCAATCAATCAATCAATCAATCAATCAATCAATAAACGATTCTTTCAGAGATCCTTCGAAGTAATTTTATGTCTTCGAGGTTAATGTCTTCGACGTAATTTCGGACTTCGTTCTAAACTATACCTACGGAGGCCAATCTAGATTGGCTAAAACAACGGCTTTAACGGTGTACTGAGTATGTGTTATACCCATTGTTATGCGTACTGACACACCCGGGCATGGCCGGGAACTAAGGCTAGTTTATCGTAAGCTGCTGTGAGCGCACAGCAGTATCTCAGAAACTTGTGCTCGTACCTTTTCTTGTTACTGCCTGTTTGTTTCTTTCAAGAAATAATGAAAATCGCCACGGGCTACCAGCTGTGTCGTGCAGCACCCAAGAGCAGCGGCGATGAAGATAAAAAAATTGATGAGCCAATCCACTCTGTGAAGGTGAATGACCAGCGAAGCTTAGCGCGCAATGCGTAGTTTTTCCAATTTTATTTCAGTTATATTATAATTTTTTATTTATTTATTCATTTATACTACCCGCCGCGGTGGCTCAGTGGCTGAAGGCGTTGCGCTGCTGAGCACGAGGTCGCGGGTTCGATTCCCGGCCGCGGCGGCCGCTTTTCTGATGGAGGCGAAAAGCAAAAACGCCTGTGTGTACGAGATTTCGGCGCACGTTAAAGATCCCCAGGTGGTCAAAATTAATCCGGAGCCCTCCACTACGGCGCGCCTCATCGCCTGCGTTGCGTCGGCGCGTTAAACCCCCACAATCAATCAATAAATCTATTCATTTGTACTCATTTCCAATTTGTTTTATTTTCATTTATTTTATACTATGCTTTATTTATTTACACTCATCTTTTACTTGTCTTTTTCCTCATTTTCATTTGTGTTCACATTATTTATGGATGTATTTTTCTTTTATATCTTTTCATTGTTTTATGCACGTATTTTCATTTATTTTGATATATTTTTATTTATTTCTTTATTGAATGTCTTATTTTATTTTTTAAACTTAATTTTATTTTTTAATCTTTATTATTTATTACTTATAATTTAATTTTGTTCATTGATTTGTTTTTAATATTTAAGCTTCGCCTTTAAGGGTGGAACGCGAAAGCGTTAGCGCTCTCCCTTTGTACATTTTTTGCTAAGAACGCGTCGCAGTCAATGGGCGCGCTACATTTCTTTGTATTTCATTTCTTATGCGCGCCCGCTCGCTATCATTTTCGTTGAAGTTTTACGGCGCCCAGCGTCACGGCGCACGCGCAAGGCGAACCCGCTGGCTCGTGCGTGCAGAAGGCGACACACCGCGATAATCATTTTCCGATGGCGCGTGCCTTACGACGCACATTTTGGCGTCGTGTGGCGTCGTAAAAAGACATTTGGCGTGTTAAGTACTTGTATACATTTGCGGTAAATGTGAAGTAAAGGGGGTGCCAGGAAGGGGGCGTGGCATACATCTGGTTGTTTCCTGTTTCCGTCCGTCACCTTCCGTTAACTAAAATGCATGGGTTTATCCCATGTCTATGCTGAACCGCCTGTTAGACCTAAACCTAACGGTGAGGTTGAGTGCTATCGAGAAAATTCATTTTCATTTTGGGGTGACGTAGAGCTGGCGAGGTCGTATTCCCCTTGCCCGTAGCCTACACTCAATGTACGTAAAACAACCCAATGCTCTCTGCGAAGTCCATCCTTCTGTGCATGTGAAAAATTTAAAAGTTTTGTATCCCACGTTTGTTTTACTTTATGTGGGGGCTTAAAAACCATCTTACGTGGGGCATTTTGGTGGATGGAGTGCATTTATTAGTAAAACGAGGCTGGACCTTTACATATTTGCACTATTTTCTGTAGGGACTTGTATTGTTCCCCTTATACTGTCACGCAGCCAGGAACGACGCAAGGTTTTTGAAGAAGTAACGTTTATTTGGAGCGAACGTTTGCTCCCTAATAAATCAAAAAAAGAAACACAAATGTCGACAGTGAACAAAGTGGCATGCACAGTCGAGCGTCGGCGAATTGAATGTCAAGGCGTATGTTCAGCCCGATTTTATCGATAGGTGCTCCTTTCCGCAAACGTCGGTTAAGACCGAGAACACTATAGATTAAACGAGAAGCTTCAAGTATAGCGACCACAAGCAACCCATGTTTCCTATCAAAATAAGATTGCCGGTGTGGCGTACAAAAGGAGGAGGACGACACCCGCGCTTCACTTAACACAAAACAGATAGCTGGGCGCGGCCAGGAGCTAGCACCAAAACATAAGCACAAAAATCAGATCGGCGTTGTTCTCGGCAGTATAGTTTTGTGTAGTAAATTACCAAACCCGAATGTCAGGAGCCTTTGAAACCCATTTGCCATTGAAACCCAATTATGATAAAAATTCGGCCGCAATCGCAATTAAGATGCGAAAGACTGAGGAGACAGCGGACCTGGTGGTCGACACTAGCTTAAACTTGGCTTTTCTTAGGTCTGCCCATTCACTTCAACTCAGCCAAAGTCCAAAGCCAACGCCCACTCTACAAACCGCGCTGCTGAGCACGAGGTCGCGGGTTCGATTCCCGGCCGTGGAGGCCGCTTTTCTGATAGAGGCGAAAAGCAAAACGCCCGTGTGTACGAGATTTCGGCGCACGATAAAGATCCCCAGGTGGTCAAAATTAATCCGGAGCCCTCCACTACGGCGCGCCTCATCGCCTGCGTTGCGTCGGCGCGTTAAACCCTACAATCAAATCAAATCACTCTACAAACCCAAAGGAAGTGCTGAGCGCCAAGAATGCGATGATAGCGTAATCGGATAGACGCCGGTTTCATGAAGCCAGGGACCCATTTTTGATTCCGACCACGAGAAGCGGTTTTTTTTCTTGAGGCGCGCACTCCCCACACCTACTCGTCGGCTCCTCGCCTCCTCGCCATTTTCCCTGACAGTTCTTGGCCTAGCACTTTCCTCCTCTCCACTTTGCTGCACCGAGTTTTTGAGCGACGCCAGACACGGATGGAACTCGCAAGCTTAAACAGCTCAGCTGTTTTAAAAAGTGAAGGCGATGTTAGATCGCCCGCAGCTGCTCTTGCTTCAGCTTCTGGTTATCATACACGCGCTAAATGCGGAATGCGTGCCTTGACACGTTCCGAACCAATATATCGGGGGAAGTACTGTCCATTATTAGCGATAGTCATTATTGCATTGTTGTATTCACTGCTTACGTCAGCAACCTGATTGGTGCCCGCCACAGCTTTCCGAGAGTCAGGGTTCTGTGGGGCTGGTGTGCACCTGTTCTGCTCACGTGCCATCACGTTCAGGTGTCACGCGGTACACACTGTGTTACAACTTTTGCGGTTCAATTCACATTTTAGAGGGCAGCTCTTATGCGTCCGCTCCAGGGGTTTGTCAGCGTAGGCGTCGGCATCGGCATTGGCGTCTGTGTAACCGAGAGAACGAAGAGGACACCGAAGATAAACTGGTGGCGCGAGCCGCCGCGTGTCGAGAGAACGAAGAGGACACCGAAGCGAGGCAAGCGGCATCGCGAGCCACCGTGTGTCGAGAGAAGAGGACGCCGCTGATAGGAAAGCTGTAGCGCGTGCCGTTGTGTGTTCGCCACGAGCCGCCGTGTGTCGAAAGAAGAGGACACTGGAGAGAGGAAAGCTTTAGCGCATGCCGTTGTGTGTTCGCCGATGACGCGATCACTAATGCGTAGCACGTCCACCGATACCAATGTGGAAACAAAGCGCAGCATAACAGGAGGTGTCTGCGGCGCGGCTGTGGACCGCACCCACTCGCTGGCTCCCGCGATGTCCGGATTAGCGTGGCAGTCGCACCGCGAAGAAGGAGTAATATGTGAAGAATAAAAGTGGTCTGTAACCATACATATACGTCTGTCCGAAATTATTTGCCTCAACATATTTTGGATAGTCGAGCCAGCTAAACAGCTGCGCTCACATTTCGCATTAGGGAGTATCGTAATCGTCAGCCAATTTTTTGTAAATTTTGTGAAGTGGGCACATAAGCCCCTTAAAGCTCTCGATTCGTGGCCAATGCCCCAAGCGGGTATGTGGCATGAAGAAAGGATTAACAAGTTTTGTTCCACCGCTGGCAAACTGCGGAAATAGTGTGGTTGGTAACGCGCTTTTCTACGGCGCTGGAAGCCCGAGTTGAAATCCGATCGGAAGACAAGTGTTTTTTATTATTTACTCTTTACAGCGGCAGCCCTTTTCTGTACCGAACAACTACAACCGCACTTTTTCGCAGAATGGGGCACTTAAAGCTTTCGCCCTCGTAGGCGTTGAGAAGAAGGATGGGCCTGCGCCGGAGTGGAATGATAAATGATTCCGGCCCAGGTTGAAAGTGATAAGGGCCGGACCCTTTCTCGAGCGACGCTGCTTGACGATGACGTTTTTTGGGGGTAGGGGTGCTGGGAGCGGTTTCAAAATCTGATTCCTCCTGACTGTGAGGTGTGAGGGCTGTGCGACGTGGTTGTTTGCCACTTGCCCGTTCAGCGAAATTTAATGAAAACCCCCTCGGACTGCGGCACATTAGCTTTACTATCGACACCGGAACATAACATTCAGAATAAAAAAAAAACTGAGATTGAAACGCATGACAGCAGCGTTGAAGCTAACAAAGGCTTGTGTAGAGGCTAGTTGGTATGGCCTGGAATTCAAATTTAGCGTGCGTTGTATCCTTGGACGAATGACATGTAGGAACAGTGGGACAGACAAATAACACGCATATCGCCTTTTGTTCCGAAGGCGCAGAACATACCACGTAAATATTGTGCCTGCCTGCCACATTTTTCAGTGTGTGCGAAACTCTGTGCACGTACGGGAGCACTACCGGGGACTTTTCTGTGTAGTTTCGCTTTTCCTTTCGGTTTGTCATGAATTTTTCTGAGGCACTTTTAGCCACGGAAACCACCCCCTGCTTCGTGTATCCGCTGGACCTAAGGCGCTCAGCTTGAAAAGCTCAAACTTCAAGAACAATGCCCCAGAAAAATTTATGACCAAAATAAAGCGAAACCATATAAAAAAGCCCTCGTAGTGCTCTTGTACGCTCACAGAGTTTCGCACATACTGAAAAAAGTGGCAGGCAGGCACAATCTTTACGTGGTATGTTCTGCGCATTCGAAACTAAAGGCGATCTTCAAAAAAGTAAATTCGCTGAAGGAAACCACGCAAAACGTGCTATGGTCTCGTGGCTAAAACAAGTCAGCGAATTCGTCGAATTCGCAGTTCGCGTTGTTTATAAAATTCTCTTTTCATGTGGCGCATCTTACATCGGCCAAATTGGCCGGTGTTTGAATGATAGACTTCGAGCGCAACAACGCTTGCAAACAACTGCAATCGCCGGTCCATATAGCTGCCCACTGTGCTAGGTGTGGATGCGCGGCTGGCCATGCAACTGAGCTGTCATGCTCTCGGGACCAGAGAGTGAGGGAGGTGGCAGAGGCTGTTAATTAATATGTTCTCGGAGGCACATGGCGAATGTGTTAAGCGTGCCGACAATAGCGCGCACTGATAAGGAGATCGCAATGCTAAAGAAAAAATCCGATGTCTTGTGAGCACACGTGAGCAGTTTCACCAGGATTGTACCCCCACCACTACCTCGCATGCACACATGAAACGATCAACACTTTGATTAAACCAGTTGCAAATTTGCGCACCAACATAAGCTTTGTCTGTTGCACTGTCCCTGTCATTCTTCCAAGGATGCAGCGCACGCTAAATTTCAATTCAATACCGGCGTTGACCTTCAATTAAAGCTTTTTTTTGCGTTTGTTTGACCGGCTTCTGAAATATAGTAACTTTAGTAGGTTGGAAGAAGACGTCTATTGAGTTTATAAACCTAGCCTTAGACATTATATCTCAAATGGTGAACCAATGCATTCGCTGTTCTAACATTCCCTACCTCATTCTGACGACCACCCCTGAAACAGTTGGTACCGTGCTACACATAGATAGATTTTGCGATCACAACCTTCCTCAAGTAACCCTTAACATTCGGCTTGCGTTCACTGGCACTGAAACAAAAAAAAATCACGGTTACAGTAAAGGTGACTACAGCAAAATTAACGCCGAACTCGAGACCTTCTATACTGACACATTCCTGCCATCTTTCTACAGTCGTAACATCAGTGATAACTGGGTGGTCTACAGAGACAAATTATTTTCCCTAGCCGACCGGTACATTCCCTTATTTCAGTCAAAAAGGATAAAGATAACCCCTAGCTTAGAAACAAAACGAAGCGTTTATATCACACAGACCACTTAAAGGAGTATTGACACCAAATTTTTACGTCATGTTTTTATTGCTTAGATCGATGCCTGCAGGGATAACTATCATGAAACAGTAGTTCAAATACATCATCGGACGATAAATGAGGGACTATAACGCCGCGATCACCGCCGTCAACGGCTGCCGTTTCAAAAAGCCCTGAGTTCGCGGGCGCCCAAAAGTACGCTAGGATGTCACGGTTTCCGCTGAACCGGGCCGGCGCTATCACGTGGGTATGCGAAAACCTGTGACGCTCCATCCACGCGCCAGACGGTTGCGCCTTGTCATTAGCCGGGTGCCGGGTAGACGTCAAGGAGCAGGGGAGCACACGGCTACGTCACCTCGTTTGCTCTGCCACACCCTGATGTCACACGATGTCGATTTCGGTGGAAGCCTCCAGCACAGCAGTCTCGTCGGCGCTACATTTGCACTCAATTTAGGATATGTTCCACGCGACGCATGCTGTTTATAATTTACGCAGGGTACCCTGGTGGGTAAAGGAAACGAACTGTACAATAATATCAGCCCCGAAAATTGGTATCAGTACCCCTTTAACACCGTTGGGTGGGCAGTTTAGCGCACGTGAAATCCGCTCCCAGAAACCGCTGGCGACCTCAGCGTTCTGCGCAGGCACACTGGCGTCTGCGCTCCGCTGGCCGAAAATCCGCTCAGCTAAAACTCTCTAGTTTTGCATTTTCTTAAAAGCGGCAATATCCTTTTTATTTTTCCCAGCACATGGAAAGGTTCATGCCCTACTGGAAATCCTGACGGCATTGCACATCCTTAAAATTTCAGCTTTTCCTTCTATGCATAACGCATTGCAAATCAATGTGATTCCCATAGCAAGGGGGAAAATGGAATCAGTTTGTGAGAATGAAATATCAAGCTATGTCATAATAACAGTGTTTACAAACTGCTATTTTCCCTTCTTAATGTATATATTATTCGACCAGGAGCATAGCCTGAGGGGGAACTTTCAGAGACTGAAAAAATAAAGAAAAACGATTTTGATAATTTATAAAACGAAATGAAAGAAAAAATTGCGCCCACCTCCCCGCGAGGGGAACCCTGTGTAGATGCGACGCATCGTGGGGTTCACTTGGTGTTTCCGTTGGATTGATTCTGAAATCGCGTGAAACTGTCGGGAACGCGTATGATTATTATGTTTTATGATTATTATTATGTTTTCTTGGCCAATCTTGGTCAATCTCTCTAAGTGGTATGCTTGGGGCTTCGCTGTCGCAACGACCTTTACTCCATCATTGTTGCTGTAAGTGGGAGCTTCTTTTCTTTTATTGCAAGTGTTAATCATTGCCCCATCATGCGTTGTATCAGTAGCATCTTGACGTAGTTTGAATGAGTCAATGGATATAAGGCGCGTTCGTAGCATTTGATTCTGTCTCGGTTTTGTGGCGCAGTGGGAAGAGCACCATGTACCCTCGCGTTCCGCCCACAGGGTCGTGGGATCGAAACCGGGCGCCGCTAACTATTATTTTTTTTATAGTGTAGGGGGAGGGGTGTGGACGGACAACGCCGTATGGAGGGACAAGGCGAGTGAATGAGATGCAGTCGCATCTAAAACGGAAATAGCATGTAAATGACACGTGCTTACAGGGTTTTATTCATAGTGATTGGGAACTTCCACACTCATGACTGTAACAGGGCTGGACGAAGCTACTCGGGTGCCCATTCATTGAGCTTACTCGAAACACCAAAAAAATATTTTTTTTCTGCATCCTGTCTGCACTACGCTGTTATTAAACATGTGAATAATTGTCATTCATATGCTGAGATCAAAGTTGGGGGGGGGGGGGGGGGTGGAGCATGTAACAGTCCGGCGCTTTCTGTCTTTGCATGGGGCGTTTCCTCTGAAAATGATCAATTATACATTGTCGCTAAAGTATCTTTGGACAATATGATCATGGTTCAAGCACAGCTATAATGGCTCTTCGTTAAACAGCCAGCGCCTGATTTTCAATTCTCGCGCGCTAGTAGAAAGCATGCCGATACCGTTTAGGATTGCGATATTTCCGTCTACCGACGATAAATCGAGTAGCTTCAGTTCGCACGCAAAGTAGATAAAAGCACCTAGAAGCTCAGCAATAAAAGACGAAATGTTGTAGGTATATTTAAAAAGGCAAATAACACTGACTAGAAGCGACACCGTCGCGTTCCTTGTTGTCGTTTCCTCCTCTTCAAAATGGCTCTGTTTTTCTTTTCTTTTTTTTTTCGCGCCCAGTGTCGCGTCGCTTCACGCTGTCGTTTTGCTTCTCGTCAGGAGCAGCGCTATTTTTTTCGGCTGTCTACGATCACAGACCTCCCGAACCAAGGAAAACACTCATTTCTAACGCCAAAACCCCGTCATTCCCAAAGACGGCCAGCAGTTTACAGAATCCGGCCCCTTGTATGACTAGAACTTGAGTATGCACAAACCGGCAGCGGCTTGATAACTGCTAATTCGATGGCGTCTGGTGTGCGTGGTCACAACACTTGACACGGGGGAACCAGGACGATCCGCAGACAACGATACGTCGCACGCTGCCGAGCAAGCTTTCACGTACGTATCTAAAAAAAGAGAAAGGGGGAGAAAGAGCACTGCACGAAACGCGAAGTTACCGTAACCACTACATAAATATCATAATGGGACATCTTGAAGGTAGAGCACTTAAACACGGACACTAGCGAAAGAAACGACAAACCACAGCGCTGTGGTTTGTCGTTTCTTTCGCTAGTGACCGTGTTTAAGTGCGCTACCTTCAAGATGTCCCATTTGCATTACCAACTAGCCCAGTTGTCACTTCTACACATAAATATCAGTCAGAGCAGGCAATACTAGCTACAGGGCATCCGTAATTGAAAATAAATCTAATCCACACAAGCTCCCACGGCAAGCCTGGTCCTTCCTCGACGAACCTTCGGTCTTTTTACAACGAAGCTGTATACCTCTCGTTGGTGGAAAAATGTCGTGGCGTAAACGCAAAACGCACTGCAGGAAAGCCAACTTTCACTGGCAATGGTGATGATAGTGGATGAATTAAAAAAAAAAACAGTTCCCGTGTTCGGATTCGAACATGGGTCCTTCGCGATATGTAGCCGATGTCAATGCGATTGTGCCATTCCGACGCGGTCGAAGCCGTTCTCATTTGGAGAGGGGTACATGGACGTATCCAGTAATTAAACATAAATATGCACCCCTCAGTCAAACGGCTACGATGGTTTAAAATTCGTTTCAATAAGCATCATACCGCATATGATGGATGATAAGGTCCTGTGAACAATGGGAACACCCTCGCACGCGTTCACGGTAAAGGTTAGGTTGCAGCTGCTTTCGAAAGGGCCGTTTGATCTCATTTGAAACTCTCATGTGAAGTGCAAACCGCATAATGGTTTATAACCAAGCCTGCGGCAATGGGAGCACATTCCTTCACCCCGCGTGTGTTTCCCGGTTGCATAAAATGTAGCGAACATGGTCGCAGAACCAATCACGGTCTACAACAGCGACCACAAAGCGATTATCACTACCATTACTCTAAAGTAATAATAAAACATACCCCCCATCAGCATGTGTGGTGTTTCATACAGCTTCGCTGGACATTCACGTCCGCAGGGCGGGATGGTGGCCACATTTTTTTTCTTTAGCGGAGGTGGTTAGTATATTTAGCCATTACTTCCCTCTAATATTGTCACCTGTCACGATTGTTTACTGCTCTAAAAGGGAATTGCGATCGCAGCACCAAGATGTAAAACATGCGCGCCTTCGCTGCGCGTGGGACATGAAATAACAGACGTCAGGGAATAGTTTTCCGCCTGTATCAGTCTGTATGGTCAAAGCTAAAGGCCAACAGTCAAACAACGTAGAGATATCTTCCCTCTCGCATGTACCCCCATGATACGAGTGGTTGTTTAGCGCCGCCCTTGTAACTTTCCTCAACTGTGACATTTTTAGTTCACGGGAACTGTGTAGATGGCGCTACCTAGCAATTTATCCCAGGGACCTATGTCACTTCTAATATTTTTTGCAATTTCTGAACTTTTTCGTTGATAACTACTGTATGTTGAATAAACGAATCACAGCCAGCTACCTTAACATTGCATACACACAAAGAAAACATTGAAACTGTGCTAAACATATTTCGCGACGAGCTTTTACACCCCATAAGCAGAGAAAATAAGCATTAAAAGGATATCTGTACAAACGTTATAAAGCAAACGCGCGAGTACAGTAGATGTACCACCAAAAATGTTTGTCACCAAAAATGTCGTCCTTTCACCACCAAAGTTAAATCGAAAAAAAAAAAAAACAGCTGCGGCGTCCGGAATCGACATCCCTTCCCTGCAAAATGAAATCAACGCAAAGTGCCTGAGGTAAAACCGCTCGGCCATCGGCACATGGAAGCGCTGAATGAAGAGTGCGCTTATGTAGCTGCTAGGCGATAACAGCGACTGTGTTTCAGAAATTGTCAATTTGGAACGCTTTATCGTCCGCGTGATGACTTGTCGTTTGCACGCAAGGGAAGCCAAGTCCCTGCTCTAGCTATATCAGTTAACACAACTTGCACTTCAGCCACTGTGTTGTCACTAGGCGCGTTTTTGTGGCTGAAAGTGGCCCCAAATTTTAGCTGCTTCCATAGGCTCCCATTGTTTAAACTTCATTCGCTGTGGGAACAACTAATGTTGCGTGCGCAAACGTGCTGTGGCCTTTAAAATGTTCGCAGTGATTACTGGAACCGTTCCCCGTCTTCACAAATTCAATTTATGCCCTGTATTTTAATTAAATTAAAAAAACAGCCTCTTCCCATTGAAAACGCGCGTGCTTCGCGTCGGGGTCACCAGGGGCGTCGTTGCTTCGTGTCCCAGATTTCTGGATATGGCTACTGGAAGACTGCTCAAGGCAGCGAATGAGCTTTTGGAAGCCCCGTCTCCATCTCCGCACGACTTGCAAGCGACCATTGATCTGCTTGAGAGCAAATATGCCACAATTTACGAGATAGACCAGAACATTATCGATATTCTTGACCATGAGGAAGTCGAGCGCGAATACTTCGAGGCCTTGGCGTACCGAGGAGGTATATGCCGCGCCCTCAACCGGCTCCGCAATGCCTTGAAGGTCTCAAGGGCATCCTGCATGATAGGCACCACCAATACCACTCCTAGCAGGCCACATTTCCCTCGACCATTAACCATTATGTCCAACGACGTTCGCACGGCAATCCGTGGAGGCGACCCCTCTCCCGTCCACTTACATACACCAACCTTGCAAGTTGTCCCACCAACGATGCAGGTTATCACGGTTAACGGTGAGCTGGCTCAACTGCAAACGCTCGGGAACCATTTCCAGGTGATGTCCCATGGCCACACGGCCTTGTCCGACATGCAGTGGCCAGACTTCGACGTTGACGCCCATCACGCGAGGAAAACCTAGCGAGAACCCCCTCTGCCCGTTTCCCGTACATCGCGACGTCGGAAATCTCTACTTTAACAACAGGAGGCGAAGAGCTAGTCCGCAGAACTGCTCCAGTACGGCAGTGCAAAAACCCGTTATGTCCAACGTGACGTGCGACGAGTGGAAGCTCTTTTTGCCCCTGCGAGAACGGGAGAATACGATACAGACCAATACCGTGAGCATTTCGTCTGCTATAGCGCCTCCGAAGTTTCCGTCAAGGGGCAAGCCATAGTAACAGCCGAAGCTTCACTTTTCCGAAATGACGCACTGTCGAGCGTACGAAGAAACGATAAGCCTGGTGAAAATGATAAAGCGCCTGTCGCCGTCAAAGGAGGTTCAGCGGAAGCAACCCGAGCAGACGACAGAAAACGTGAAGTCGTGGATGTGAAAGAAAAGGTCGAACGTCAATGGTATGTGTTCGAATACATCTTTGTTCCCGACTTCATGAAGGATGAATCCTTACCGGGCCTTCCTGGAAGCCAGCTATCTGGTTCGTAGAAGTAGTCCAAGAGGGTGCACCTAAGCTCCAATATGAGTCCTTCCTTGTTACTGAGCGTGGAAAGTCTAAACCACCCTTGATGACCCTTTCTCGTCCCAGCGAGCAGACGCTGACGCCTGGTCCGAGAGCAGCCGACCCATATGCTGACTTGGTTCTCATTAAGAAAATGTGCTCGCCAGAGTCGGAAACCGACAAAATGCAAACACGGGGCAGGCACAGGACCGACCAGAATCCACCGACCGACTCGTTGCATTTAGCTGCAGGTACAATGAACGCTTGAGACTTTCACGGCAACAGCTTCAGCGAAATACGTACTCCACTGAACGACTGGAAACGTCTCAGCAGGCTTGGAGTCTTGTTTTGTTGTCGGCTGCTGCACTTTGGCGGCGTTTGGCTGTAGTGAAAGCTGCGAAACGATGGATGCACCGCTGAATACAAAAAAGGAACAGCATTTGCGGGCAGCTTCACCAGGATTGACATTATGGACCGGAAACAAATTGTTAGCATGGTGGATTGCTTGTTCGGCGTCCGTACAGCGTTTCTATTTAAGGCCAGATACGAACGTTGCGGGCGCGGGAGGATGTTGAATCTCCCAATGGGTATGCGCCACACCATCACCATCATCGTGTAGACCCTGTCATTAAAGTGATCATCCCCGCTGAGGGCAGCCATGGCGCAGGTCTGCCTTGCGTCTTTCTTCCGTAATACACGTAATAAGGGCTGTTCGAGGAAGGGTTTGGTGTGTCGTCAGTTCGTCTTCCGTGTTTCTCAATACCAGTAAGGTCCAGAGCCTTTCAACAGGTAGTACTTTCAGCTTTAGTGATATAGAGCACCTCCAGTACTCTTGGAAGCGCGGCTATATATCTTTCTCAACTATGCGAGGTCGCACTGACCGGCTTTCGCTACTGAGTTCCAAGTTGAAATGTCCACCTCCATTGTGCTCGCACAGCGCGTTCTGCCCTGTGCACCTTTCGTCACAAGGCTCACGAGTCCACCGATCACCTTCATGCTCTCTTGCCAACATTCTCGCCTAAGCACAAAGGATACCCAGAAGTTCTCTTTCGTCTTTAATAGGTCGTTCCTTATCGACACCCACTTGGCCATCACCTGGCGCATTGGGGACCGCTTTTTTAAATACGAAAGCGAAATAAACACCCCTTTACGCAAAAATAGGCATCGGCGTTAACCGCACAGTGATTTCACAAATGGCCGACGGCTCAGAAAAAAGAAAAGGGAAGAAAATAAAAATCCGTGCACTGGGCTTCGTGGTTAGAACCTGCAGTGCATTACGGAATGCAAGCCCAACGTGGCGTGCTTTACACCACAACCGATGCTTCGCTCTTGGTAGCCAAAGTAAGAGATTCTGTTGTGGCCTGCAAACTTTGAAACACGTGTTGAAGGAGTTTACTCAGGCCTACAGGAGTAAAACTGACCATCTTAACATGCTAAGTAGTGAAGTACTTTGCGATGATAACGTATATGTAGGGCTGACAGAAAAACGCGACGCAAAAAGAAGAGGATAATGACGGTGGGGATAAGATAACACAATCGCGAGAGTGGAGTATTACGAGAGTGATTTGGGCGGGCTGATTACAACAGCAATAAACCTGTTTGCCCTAATAGCACATGTGCGAGTCAGGGGCGTTTGAGTCAGAGGCATCGCGCGTCAAATTTAGAAAAGGCCGCAAAAGCCTTACTTCGCGCTTTGAAGGACACAGGCCTACCTGAACGGTTGTAGGGGAGTTACTAGCACGCAGCGTCCTTCGCTCACCAGTTTGTTTCGGTTCACCTGCTCACTTTTGTACATTTTCTCCTTTTTTTGTCCATGTTTTCCTTCGTGCGACGAAAGACAGGGACGCCGACCACAAGTTAGTTGAGTTTGAAAGGAATAAACGTTTCTGTTCCCCTACGGGAGCCTTGGTTACAATAAAAGCGTGAGCGGGAATGTTCGCCTTATGTACAGTGCTCAGCGATTGAAACGCGATACTCGGAGCGCATGGCTGCCGTTGCCTGTTGCGCCACAGGTGAGCGCTTGTGAAAGCGAGCTGGCGCATTGTGGTATACGATGAGGGTGAGAGCGTTTCTAACGCACGCTTAGTGCATCCGGGAAACAGCCCTTCAGTGTGTGGTTCTTGGCGGCGGCATAGGCGTGCTACATGCCATGGCTTCAAAACGCTGCGCCTGCGTGCAGTGCGCACCACGATAACACATCGCGATAAGTGCGCATTCAAATTCATAACGCGCGCGGTGCCAGCTCACCCAAGGTAAATTGGCTCACCCAGCTTCACGCGGCGCGGCGCGGCACGCAGGCGCAGCGTTTTGAAGCCATGGCATGTAGCACCCCTATGACGCCGCCAAGAACCACACACTGACGGGCTGTCTGCCGGATGCCGTCAGCATGCGTCACGAATGCTCTCACCCTCACCGTATACCACAATGCGTCAGCTCGCTTTCACAAGCGCTCACCTGTGGCACAACAAGCACCGACAGCCACGCGCTCCGAGTATCGCGTTTCAATCGCTGAGCACTGTACATTCATCTTGCGGGATATTGAGTGCGTGGCCGAGCGGCGCAAAACTCCATTGCTGCGCCATCTTCCGCCTCAAACGGCCGGGTCGAGGCTCACAAAATTGCTCACCAGGCGCTTTGCGCATGCCTGTCCTTCCATTATCAGGCAACTCTGATCGCTCGCTTCCCCGCATTCCTTCATGCTTCCCCGTGACATGCTTTCAATATCCGCGGCAGCCGCTGTGGCGCCGCGTGACCATCGCCGCGGGTCTGCCTTTTGGTGCAACACATCGCCTACCTCGCACCCGCCTTTTACGAGGGGATCAATATATGCTATCTCCCAAGTGATGTGCTGGTCGAACATTGAAGTTAGCAGAGACACCAGCTTCTCACAGAGTAACCCGCCAAATGTTTGAGCCACCATAGCCCGAACGTAGCCAAATGCTGACCCCCCCCCCCCCCCCCCCCCCCCAAAAAAAAAAAGCCCGATAGACAAATCAGAAAAGTTCTCACGATTCATTTCAAACGCTTATTCAGATGTCTGCTATTTTTCAGATGTCATATCTGAGATGGTCACAGAATGAGAGCAAGACAAAACATCAAACATCACCTTTTTTAACACAAATAGCTGCAGCTGAGTACATGGCGGTGGTGTTTAACCGCTGATGGTGTGAAGTCCTCACAGCACTTGCCGTTTCTCGTGACTCCAAACTTTACATGAAGGATATTCTCCAACGTATCTACGGAAATGCTGTTCTGCAAGTAGGTCTTCGTTAGAGTTACGTGACTAAAAACTCGTTCAACCGTAGCATTTGAAACTGGCAGTGTGAGAAGTGAAATGGCTCGTTCCAACAGCAGCGGAAACATTCACACACCAGTGCTGTTTTTGTCGCGCAGTAAATTCTTCCATTAAATGGTGACGTCGTCGTCACGGGGGTACTCATTTAAGATGTCCCAAGTTACAACCCCCCCCTCTTCTATTTCCCCTTCCCCCACTTGACGTAGAGTCTTCCTGCCACAATAAAGGCTACCTCCTCCTCCTCCTCCTCCATTAAAAGAATGTTGGACTCCGGAATCAACTTCCCCAAGGATTTCAACAGAGCATCGCAGGGGAATTTATTTATTTTCTTGAACTGTAAAAGTTGGAGGTCGCCTAACAGTTTCAGATTAGATGGAAGGCGCTTCGAGGTATACTTTTCCCACATGCGATCACAAATGAACGGCACCGCTCAAGAATGATGGCTTTGTCCTCGTTAAGAAGAACTTTTCCAAGGCGTCACGAAAAACACTTCGCTGTTGGCAGGCTCGAACATGCATTAAAGGGACACTGAAGTAAATTTGTCAAGCTCCCGTTTTTGCTTGCACTGTGTAGACTGGCTAAAATTAACACAATATTCATCGTTTATCCGGTTGACAAATTGGTAATTATTTTACAAAGCGCGAAAGAAGAAAAACTACTATCCGCGGTTTGCGGCGGCCGAACCAACTAAAGGCTGTGACGTCAGGAGGGGGGGCACCGTGATTGGACGATGCCCAAGGTTAGCAATCAAAAGTTTCGGTTTCGGTTTCGGTTCTGTAAAACAACATGCTTGACATCTGATGGTGTTGTTGGATGGGCATTCTTGATTTCTCAATTATCGCCGTACCGCGCTTCTGCCATGTTGTCGGCTGTCAAATGTCTAAGATAAACCTCCCAGGGCGGCTTGGAATCGTAGAAATCACTAGACGAGGCCTACGCAGTGGATGAACGCCCTCCGCGTCACCGCAGACTCTCAAATGCCATGCGCTTTTCCCGCATATTCGGAGCTTGCCTCACTCATGTCTGTTCGTAAAAAGCTAGTTTCGCACCAGGCCAAGGGTGTGCTGATTCAGGCCTGGGCCCACTGCCGCAAGCAGTCGGTGCTTGTGGCAACAGCACGCCAACGAGAACTCGCTAGCGCGTCATTGTCAGTATGCGCGCGTTCTGCGATCTCGCTCGTGGAGCAGTGAACGTTACGGCCCAAAAATGGTGAACTCAGTTCAGAAAACATCGGCCGCATACGAAAAAATCAACTTACAAAAAAAGAAAGACATGTACCCTCGGGGATTCGAACTTGCGACTTTTTTTTTTCTTTATTGCCCATCTCGGACAGCAACACAAGGTACCAGGTACAATGACAAAGAAAAAGATCACAGTAATTCCGCCATGCCCCCCCGGGCAGGTGTTGTCATTTAAAATTCCCTAAGCGCAGTCAGGGGTTCAATTTTAGACAACCACTCTGGCGGAGAGTTCTTCGCTCTCTGAACTTCAACAAACTGTGACACACTTTCCCTAAAATACTGTCTCGTTGGTCGCGCGTCGACATCGCAATGCAACCAAGCCACGCGAGAACGCCAAATGCTGTGCAGACCTAACAACATGACACTGTGCAATGGTACACCATCCTCTCTATCAATGCACAAAAAACGAATACCATGTGGACTAAGTGGAAAATCTTTCTGGAGTGACCGTTGGAGGACATCCCAAAGGAACACTGCGGCCCAACAATGAAGAAAAACATGCTCCACCGTTTCGGGTTGTTTGCAAATGGGGCAGTCGGTTCCCCATGGAACCGAGAGCCCCCTTTCATTCATCCAAGTAGCGACTGAAAGTGTACCCGTGTGCAATTTAAAAAAGAAAGTCTTTGCCCCAGGTGACACTTCCATTCGCTTGACTCTTTTTAACACATCTTGTCCTGGACCATTGCTGTACAGAGCTCTATACAGTGGCACTGGGAAGACTACGTCACATACATCCTGGGAAAGGAACTTGCGACTTTCCAACCAAATTACAGCGCCTCAGACCGCTAGGCCACGAGCCGGCGCTGGCCCGTTTGGATATATAAGGTTTATAATGTATGACCAGTTTACACTTTTATTTATTTTAAGCATTTTAAGTACTTTATGTGACTATTTGTTGTATATCACTCCTGCAGTAAGTGTCCCCCAAACTTCCACAATATCTCCCGTCTAGCAATTGCATTTCTTTGCCGGAAAGCGTTCGCAGATGTGCGGTCGTGCTGCTGACCTCTGTGCTTGTTTACCCAGCGCAAAAAGTGATTCCTGCTCCCTAGTTTTGCGCTGTACGGTAAAAGTTTCAGGTGATTTTATTTTCTTAGTACCTATATTGACTTCGCTGACTCTTCTCCCGCCTTCAATTGGCCTTAGATTTTCCTACTAGCCAGGGACTCCGGAACCGGGGAGGCAGGGGGGGGGGGCGGTCGCCCCCCCAACATTTTTGCACAGGGGGCAGGCCCCCCCCACCCCCCACTTTTCGACCGCTTACTCTGAAATCAAATTTTTCACAAAACCTATAGTTAAGTGTTCAAACTGGCGGTTGTGTGGTCCAATGCTTTCCAAAAGTCTCTCTTTGCGAGCTTTGCGAGTCTCTCCCCAGGCTCCAGAGGCTCTCGCACTGCGCACTGCCGCGTGAGATCGTTCTTCACAAACGACAGCAGTAAGTCAAAGACCCCCGGTGTCACCCTGTAAAACTCGAAAAAAAAAAAAAAAAAGCGTGGTCGCCCTCCCGCATGAGCCGCATCTGAAAAATAAGGAAAAAAGATCTGTCTGGAGGGTGGGAGAAATGTGCGGCATCGTAAAATGCACCCCCTTTCAAAATGCAGAATGAGAATAGGTCTGCATAGCCGCCGGCCAAGTTTTTTTTCCGGGCAAAGCAAGTGCGAAATGTAGGCGAGAATATACTCATGCAAGGCAGAATTGGATGCATAAAAGGAAGTTTATACTAGTGCCGTCCAGTAGACCCCTTCCCGTTTCCTGGCAAGGAAAACCGGTCGGACCCAACAGCCCGGCAGATCACGTGTGACAAAGTCGCATATCCTTCGAACTGACGTTGTTGCTTCGAGCGTGCGACCATTAAAGAAATTCGCGTCTAAACACCTATCAGATGCATGGGCTTACAAATAACGAAGCACAGCAATCAAAATAATTGCGGAGGGGTGCAGCCCCAGGGGACGGCCCCCTCGGGTCAGCTCAGCCCCAACCACGCTCAGCGCAAGGGACGCCGAAGCCACGTGTTTTCGTTTGTAAGGTGAATTCATTGTACAGAAAACTGCAGTTTTCTGTACAAGGAATTAACGGAATTCAAGGAATTCAATGTGTGGTCGGGTCACAACATACATGAAAACAAATAAATATACTCCAACCAAATACCTCTTCAAAGCTTCATAGGTTCCCTTTATCAGAACTGACTAAATTTGGCCATGAACGGCAGTTATACAGAAAATGTTTCTTTTAAAATTTTTTTCTCCCCATGGCGCACCGCGAAGGTCGTGCGTGGCCTTGGAGGGGGAAGCACCAAGAAAACTACTATTCAGCTTTCCCCGACTTGGCCTGAGGAGAATGCCTCGAAATAATTTCTCTCGGTGTCAGTCACCTGCGCCCTTCCGAGGTATATGCGGTGGTCTTATGTTTCGCAGTGTTAAGCTAATGGGCTGCGCTGCTTGACATCAGGACGTCATTGTGTGTCCGCGGAGTCATTCCGGGAAGTTTTGCGTTTCACTGCTGTAAATGGTATGACACTGCCCAAAGGAAGTTCGCAAAATAACCCCTCGCGCTTTTTCTTATGGTTTTGTGGGCTACAAGAAGGCCTTCCTTTTTGGGAATTCGGGATATCGTCTTGCTTGCCGCTTCGGCGTACACGTAAAGCAGACGCGGGGAGGTCGTCGGGAGATGGGCTTGCTTGGGCGTCATTTCGCTTTTCCCCGCTTCTTGTAATATATTGTGCCCGTACTGACCGAGACCCTTCTGCGCCTGCGCGCGCGGAAGGGCGAGGAGGCGCGCGCGGAACTAATCCCCCAACCGCGACGAATGCCCTCTCTAATACCACACCTCGGCGACGCTACGTGCCACCGGACATGCCCGGAAGGGAAACGCAAGGCTTCATCTCAGCGGGGAAAATTGGCGCGTCACGCTTTGGAGGGGGAAGCAAGGAAGCACTGGAGTAATCCGCCTCTTTCACAACCCCACTGCGCATGCGCAATCCCCCCTAGCGGCCAAGTCCCTAAGCAGTCCAGTAGGGGCAGCAGACGACATTCCCTACAGCTCCCGCACTTGCGGGAAGGGATCGTGGTTGTATTTACATCGTTTGATTTTTTGTGTGTGCTCGTTGTACGAGGAACAATGCCCACAACTTGTGCTGCGTTCCGCTGTAACTCGGAGTGCCGAAAAGGGAACGGTGTCGGCTTCTATCGCTTCCCGACGGCCGCACGCGATCGGCTACGGCGGCTTGCGTCGCTCGCGTCGGCTCGGGTGATCGGAACTTTATGCTCAGTATCCTGGCGGATATTTGATCGCTGCTATCTTTGCAACTGCGAATGACAATCCGCAACACAACTTTTCACTGCACTATCATCCCCTTTCTCGCATGTGGAACTCTAAGTTATAACTGCCGTTTGAGCGATCGGTGACCAAGTCATCTGCGTAGCCTGTTTCGATGCTTCCGCGCAGGTATCGCCATCTCTCGGCCGCTCGGCGCACCGCGCGCCGCGGCGACCGGTCAGCGTCGGCTTGCATCGCGGCAGATATATCTGATCGCCGCTTTTAAAATAGGCAGCGTCTTCTGCCACGCGCGTGGCACCAGCCACGCCCCCCTGGCAACGGCTGCTGCCACCCGTGACGTCATAATGACGTCGTAACATTAATAATTGTCATTATTTTGTGTAGTGTAGTCCGAAATACACATTTTTTTTTATTTGCAGTACAAAATAACGCACCATTGGACTGCTAAAACCTTTTTTTAACAAACAATTTTTGTTCTTGCGGGAGCAGCCGGCGATGCTGCTGCTGCTGCCAGCTGCCGTATCGCGTACATGGAGTCGCGTATCCGAAAGCGTGACGAAGCTCCGATTTTCTCGGGCCGACAACGTAGATAAACCGGAGTTCATATTGTTAGAAGCACTATCTGAAAACGTGAGAAAGTTGCTTGTGATTATGTATTGCGTGGGGACCCAGCCAGCCTTTCCAGACCGCAGCAAAATAGCCGCTCACGAGTAATGTTGACCTGTGACCGCTTGGTTATGCTTGGTGTACGCCGATGGTACCTGCGTACAGTTTCAGCGTACTTGAGACGACATCGCACAGCCGACTGGCCCCGTTCGAACAAGCTACGTTCCACACAAGGAAAGACACCGTCCGAGCATAATTCTGTGAACCTTCCGACGCATGTCGGCGCGGCGGCATCTGCTATCAACAGTTTGCACCACGGCAAGTCCAGAATGCTTAAATGGGCGACCTGAATTCGCGGTGTGTGTTCTCGAAATGAAGACAACTTAGCAGCGCCAAAAGATTATCAGAATGTACAGTGCCGAGGACGGAGGGTAGTGGCGGCAACCGTTTTTTACTAGGCACATGTGCGCATTACAATTACAGACAATTGCGCCAAGAATAGGAAAGGTAATCTTTGGTGTCCCCACACATGTACCACGTACGTACCACTACAGTAGATCTCCTCTTATGAAATATTAGCAAGGAAAACTTCCGAAAATCGGGAAGTTATTTTCTAGTGGGCGAAATTGTAGCTTAAAATTTGTTTTACACCCACGATACGTTTTATGAGCAGAAAAGTCTTGTGAGCATGCGCCACAAGGATCATAATTGCGTGATATTCAATGCTTAAAAATATTTCCTAGTAGAAACCAAAGATTTCGTAGTAGAATACATGATTCTACGACAGTTTAGGACCTGCGACCTTCAAAAGGTAGACTAGCTAGACGCTTCATCTCATAGCCACTGCACTGGTATAACTTTCACGTCTCACTGTACCGTGGTGTACACTATGTTGGCCAGACTTGACTGAGTCCCTCATGCAAAGGAAGTTAATTCAGGACACACACCCAGACGATAGGGTCAGAGAAGAGGCTGTAGAGACGGTAATAGGAAGGGTGTACGCTTGGCCGGCCATCATGTCTAATACACCTACATGCACTCCAGCATATGAAAACCTATGGGTTCTGCACAGGCTCAATAAGCAACGTCAAAGAGAATCTTAAGATGTGCCTGGAACGTGAAAGCATCTACGGGTTGTTTGTGTAAACAGGTATAAGCAGCGAGCATGCTGCAAATGTAATTGATAGGCAAACGTCAAGGCTGTCATGGGGCGAATTTAACAAACAGAAATGGTGAAAAGATCCCCATTTCAAACTACATTGATGTTTATGTGCATGCACTATAAACACAGTCATCAGTATCTTAACTGTACGTAAACACTCAAGTGATATGATCAAACGGAACTAGAGGCCCCACTTCAATCGCCCGGTTATGTTTCTTTGCAGTGGAATAGGTCGGTATCTGTTAGTCGCACAAACAAGATTCTCTGATGGCATGGAGAAATAGCTGGAAAGTGGCTATGGAGCTCCAGCTGCTTTACACATTTTCTGTAATACCAGTTATTTGTTTGAAGTTTGCAATAAAGTTGATGTCATCTGTTAGTCTTTTTAATTAATGAACGAAACTTTTCGTGGCCACAAAACAGCGGTCGATAAACAAATGCTCACTTTCTTTGGTGGCTTGTAACGATTCATAGCAATTTCACATGGCCAACCCAAGGAATCCATGGCTCATACACTGCAGGGTAGTGCTAGTCTCCAAAAACATTTGACAGGACTGGAAACTAGCGCGGTCCACACGCTCCATAGGTGGAAACCAGTAGCCCACCCACAGTGCCATAAAACAGCTAATGAATGGAGTGAGTTTCTGCTAAATATTAAGCAGGTTCAAAGAGTAGGTTCGTATTGATAGATTTTATGCCATCGTTCACTGTGCGTAGAGTAACTATTTAATGGGCACAATAGTCATTTTTGTTATTTCGGACAGTTCTTGAAGGGTTGCCTAAATGTTCTTTAACAAAACAAAAAGTGAAAGCTCTCAGTTAGGGATTTTAAAAACATTGTTTAGCCTCTCCAGCAATTGTCCCAGCCTGAAGGAACTCGGCTGATAGTTGGTGCCGACTGTCGTCCTCGCTTACTAGCTCCCTGACCAAGCACATGAATGCAGTGACTAAGAAAGATGGTGACCAAAGTGAGAGGAGAAGGTGGATCCCGTACAACAGCCCTTGATCATCTAAACACCAGAAAAAAGCGCCGATGACTCACAGGCCACGACTAGGGCGTTAAAATACCTTTTGACATACATTTACAGGGCATTTACAACCTTTTATAAAAAAAATTTTTATTACACACAGTCCCTCCATAGAAGGGGTTTGTTTTAGACAAGGCCGTTGAAATTTGTTATTAGTAACAACATAAACTCATCATTGGTCCCTTTCATTCAGCATACTTACGGGCTTCGTTTTAAAAACCCTGCTGTTTCTATTTCACGTATAAATGAACTGCTTATGCAATATTCTCTTATTTACCTATGTTCGAAGTAAACTGTGTTATACCGTAAAATGTGATGTGCCGAGTGCATGCAGGTGTGACATTCTTCAATGGGACATGCGGAACATGAAGCTCAGTGCTGATAAACTTAAATCAGGGAAAATAAAGCTTCCCATGTTGCTTCTTTATTTTTGTAACTATTCTCTCTACCTAATACCTTGGTAGTAACTCAACTAAGCTCACCTTTACCCTAGGCCTTTATAATTATTTTGCTCTGCAATTATACATTCTCAGCTGGAGCATGCCTGCTGAATTCAGGCCCCAACCACGCTTTGCTATTTCACATTTGCAGCTGTATGAAATGTTGTTCTTTAGGTTTTGCCAATGATTTCCAACAGGCCACTTAACTAGTGTCAAAACCATTTTATACCTTTAATTGCTATTTATAGCAAACAGTATTATATCATTTTTCATAACACATTTTGTTGTAACCTCGTTCAATGATTTTGTTACCCCACCAGCCTGGTTCATAAATCTTTGCGTGAACATGCTTGTCTTGCAGCTATTCTGCAGTACCAGACACCACACATTTTGGCTTTCCAGCGTAGCTTTGGTGTCCGCAAAAAGGAATCTTTTTCTTGGCTCGTCTGCAGCACTTTGTAGAAAAAGATCACTTGCTGGTTTGGCTTTCCCGCAGGACTCTAGTGTAGTGCAAGAGAGTATTGCTTGCTTATTCCTTTTTTGTTGAGGATTTAATGCTGCGCATCTTCCAGAAGAACCCTGGCATTTTGTTTAGAAATGGAGCTTCACAGCACAAACAGTGGACAGAAAGTAGAGCTACTCACTTTTTGCATAGACACGTAAGTTTGGCAGATCACTTGTCATTGACAAGCAAGTGTTTGATTTCTGGCTTAAGGTGCAACGCTGGGATAGTTTACTAGTTGGGGGGAAAAAACGCAGCACTGATAAATGGTACTGAAGTACTAGGAAAGGTGCCGTGATCTACATGGTTTCCATGTGTTGGCAGCTTTTTGGTCCAGTGTTTTTCATGAATATTTGCCAGGGGGCCTTAACATGGCCTGCTTTTGTGTAACAAAAATGTCAACAGTGAAGCACTTATCAATGCTCACATGCTGCTCATTGATACCAGAGCAAAAGTACGTTCAGCAGTCATTTTATTGTTAAAGCCACCCATGATCCATACACCTTCCAGCTGTACTGCAACTTTCACAACCACCGACAGGCATTCACATCCACGCACGTGGCCTTGGCTCCAGTTCTTGCGCAAGGTATTAAGAAGTACTCTCGGGAGTGGGCAATGTCATGCTCGACACCAACCATTACCCCGAAGTAGTACTTGATGAACTATTTTTTAAGCCTATTGGCTTAAAAGATTGTTTAAGTGCCCGTTTTGTGGAAGAAAAAGAAACAGCTAATGGGCACACAACACACAACCCGTGAATGTGTTTTCTAGCAGCTGGCTTCTGACGAGACTTGCATCATTGTGAACGAAATGTGGGACATTTTATAATGCCCCTTACCACTAAGTAAATTCACTTGAACAATTTTCCAAAACAGTTTACACAGTGCGCAGTTAAAAAGCAATAGAATGTGAAACGTCCCCTCGCAATTGGAAACTCTTCCTGTTCACTACCCCAAAGGCTTGGACAGTAGACGCTTAAGCACGCTTCACCAGTTGCTAATACAAGCATTAGTGTCAAGTTGAACTCCGCAGAGTGCTTGGGATGGGCCACATGGAATTTGTGCATAGACTGCAAGCCTCCGAGATAAGCTGTCATCATCATTAGCCTTTCCTACTGAGAGTGAATGAAAGTATTGTGGCTGGTTATGTTCAATTCCAACCAAGCCAAACACAAGAGTAAAGAAGGAACGAGCTTATCAAAATACATACTCAAAGCAGATGCAGGAGAAAGTTCTGTTGCCTAACCAGGTTAGAGGAGGCGAAAGGTACTGGAGCGAAGGAAAGGGAAATAAAAGCCAAGCAGTAATTTTAAGCCTTGCCTAACATTTCAGTAAGACTTCCTAAGTTGAAAGCACAATGGTACTAAGCAACAAATCTGAGCATAGAACAATAACTGAATTGTCACTTGTTAACCTTGTGCACACCAGACTTTTAAAGGACTATTAGCAGAAGTTCCAAACTTGGCTCAAACGGCGATCTTATCGGCTGCACTTCTCCCATGCTTGCACAGTTGGAGCTTGAGCCTCCTTGCACAAGAAGCCAGCCAGTCAGCGAATGGTTTCAGTGGTATCTTGAATAGATATATCTTTGGACGGGCAGTTCGGCTCCACCCACGGCAGTGAAACTGCGCTCCCTTCACGGATTCTGCAGCGCCACGTGCACAGATCGTTTCTGTGGAATAGTCAGGATACATTTCTCGGCGACAGTACTACTGCCCCGGGGGAAAAATTGCAGAAGCTACATGCGAGATCGGATTGCGTTCGGTGATGCCGTGCGCTACCTGACGACACTCGATTCGTGCACACGCTGACACTACGTCGCTCGCACGGCGCGACGCGATGGAAAATACTGATCCCTACGTTTTATCAGAACACAAGGCTTGGCATGGAAGAAGCGAAGCACAAGTAGACAACAAATGCAGGCGCGTAAAGCCGATAGCACGCGAACCGCAAAACAACGTGAAGCTTACAAAATATTAAACGAACAGTACAGTTCTAGGAGCATGTAAAAAGCGGGGCGAAGCAGCGTGCAGAAAACAATGCGTTAGGCTTACCAAGACGTGCAACAGCAAGTTCACAAAAAATACCCAATCTAAATAATTACCAGCACACCTCCCAACAAGAAAAAAGCGCCGCGAGGTAGCCGCTGTACAGGGAGATAAGGACGTAACGATGCGTCAGGCCTGCCATTCGAACCACGGGCGGAGAACATCGGGACACAAGACGCGAACACCCGGCTGCCGCCGTCGTTAACACAAAAAAGTGGCATAATTAAATGACGTAAATATGACGTTTGTTTTGTGACGTCACAGGAAGTCACGTGATTTATTTAGCTTGACGTCACTTCTGCGTGGCAGCAGCTGTTGCCAGGGGGGCACAGCTCGTGCCACGCGCGTGGCAGGAGACTTAACCTTTAAAATAAGCCCTGACAACAATCCCTAGCACACTTTTTCACCACACAAACACCTACTTTCTCGCATGTGGAACTTTTTAGCGATCAGATTGATTCAGAAGAGCAGCGACAAGCGCGGTTGCTACCGTGGTCTGCGCCGGTTCGAGCCGCTGGTTGTGCCGAGCTGGCAGGCGCGGCCGGCGTGTGCGCGGACTGTTTCCGAAGGCAGAAAACGCTTCACGATTGCTTGATTTATCTATTTCTTGCGAACAAACGCGCAGAATCTACAAATTCAGCTCAGCGATCATCGTAGTTGACCACGGAGCAAAAACAGTGGGCGGAGCGACGCCGACGACGCATCTCATGCGCGCATCGGGCCGTCTCAAATTCACGCGTACGACTAGTCGTGGCGACAGTCGTAACGATCAGTCGCATGCGAATCGCGTGTACCAATCGTACATGTGTGCAGCGCTTGAAGGCATTTTGTGAACTGCCGGCCTTTGTTGAGCTGGCGATCGCACTTCATGCCAGACGACTCCAAGCACTGCTCGCTCTGCTACTAGGACGGCACACGGATCTGTCCGAGATTTCTCTGCCAGCCCTCATTCAGTGATAAGAAGCCGCCTGGTATTATGTGTTGACCAGGGGCTGTCATCTTAAGGCGTTATAACCCCAACACAGAAGAAAAACTTCGGCTGCTCCTCGCCGTAATGTGGGATTGCCATGCATACAACGAGAACGCAGCCGGAGGAAACGCCGGCAAACCCTACAGCTTCAACTTCCGCTGGGCACGCTAGGTGGCAGCACACCGCAATGAAAGAGGCGGATTTGAGGCGGAGAAGAGAAGGACGCTTGTCATTGATTGCTGAAGAGCGCTGTGATATATTCTCCGAAGGGGACAGGTAATCTTCCCCTGTCTATGCAGCACTGCGTGAAGCACAAGCACACTGCAGCACAGGCACCGGCAGACTGCTGCAATAAGTGGCAAATTAGCTCTTCCAAGCGGCAGAACAGTGATGGGTCAATGTATCCTGCAAATGGGTGCTTTAGCTGGAAGTGAGTCGAGCGCGGGCAAAATTCATGGAGGTTTTGCGGAATAAGCACGCAATAAAAGATGCCCATGTTCGTTGTGTGTGTCACCCCTGAACCCCTCTCTCCCGTTTCTTACGAACCGGCAAGGGTGCCGTGCCCGTGTTGACTGTACCATGCGGTTCCCACATCCCCGTATGGCGGAACCCCTCCCGAGGACGGTTTTGCAGAAAGAGGCAGTTTCATTCTTGCGATTGGGTAATTTTGTTTTGCTGCGTTTATCCCTAGCCTAAGAGTCTAGGGAACGGTGCTATAAAATGGCAGTGCCGAGGCTCTCCGGACGCAACAACGGCAATGTGTAAAAAACAGAAACGCCTCTCCGAGTTTTGGGAGAGCTCATCATTAAAGCGTCCACGTACAAGCGATGCCTCGACCTGTAAGTCAATTTCTTCAACTGATCTTACTTTACATTGTAACTGATGTCTTGTGTTGGCTGGCAATGTGCACAATTTTTCTGAAATATATGCATATTCCACCACTTCCACATTCTTTTGTATAAATATTGCAATTTCCTCTTCGGAGGAGACATCGCCCTTTCCTAACAAACTATTTCAATGGCTTTGTTCGCGCTTTCGTTTCGTACATGCATTTTGTATTTTTCAATGACATATCGCCCGTATACATTCTTTCACAACCTTGTTTTACGATGTAAGAGGTTTTCTCAACACTTGTTTGTGTTGATGGTCATGTCTCGCCCTCAATTTTAACTTTAATGTCGTATCTTTTTGTTACACTCGCATAGCATTGTATTTATATTTTACTTATGTTTAAAAAACTGCATTATTTTTGCCATTGCCCCGCCACCTCCCCTAGTGCTTTTCCACATGAGCGGTGCCATGAATGTTTGAATGAAACTTTACAATTCTTTTCTGAACGATCGCCATCTGCGGGAGAATTACAACTGCCCACGGCAAATACAACCACAATAATCAACGTCACTAGCATAAGAGACCCGAAAACGCGCTTCATAAACCCCCGAGCGGACGTTGAACCTTAGCCCCCCCCCCCCCCCCCCCCCCCCCTGGAAAAAAAATCCTGGCTACGCGCCTGTTCACAAGGTATATTGCGTCACATTTTTTTTGTCGCCAGTTTGATTATTAATGTGTTTATAATGACCCTTCGTATTTGTGCTTGGGGCTGGCAGCAGGAAACAACTGTTCATGAAAGTCAACCAGATCACCATGCGAAAGGAGCAGCGAATATTGACGGTACGTCTTTGCGATGTTTTTTTATTCTACCATGCTATTCATGTGCTTTTCATACTCTTTTGTGCGTGTCGCGCATTTTTAGCACTTTTCGCTATTTTTTTCAACGCATTATAAAAACGACTCATACAGTGTGGATCGACTAATAATTATTTTTATCTCACTTGTTACAGAGACCCCAGAAATGGTGGCACCAGGTGGTGAGGCCCGCTCGGCAACAGACTTCAGTCAGGCAACCTCGAATTGCGGCGCCTGCGCTCCGATGGAAATGGCAAGCCACAACGACTCGCCCCCGCATGTTCGATCACTGCCGCCAAAGAGCTACAAATTCCCAAGCAACCACAGTGGAAGGTCCTGTAAATATGCATGGTTTGAGAAATTCACGTGGCTCTCGTATGACTACGAACGCGACGTCGTGTTTTGCCATTTATGTCAACTAGCCTTCAAGGAAATAGGAGAAAAAGACGTTGCAGCAGTGGAACAATGTTTTATTCGCAACGGGTTCAATAATTGGAAAAAGGGTATTGAAAAATGTCAGCGCCATGAGAAGAGCCAATTTCACTGCCTCTCCGCGAGCCGCCAACTGTCGAGAGAAAAGGGAATCCGTGTAGTGCAATTGTTGTCTCAACACAGCAGCAGACAGCAGGAGGAAGCCAGGCAGGCTCTGCGCGCAATAGTGAGTTCAGTGCGCTACCTATGCCGTACGGGACAAGCTTTGCAAGGGCAAACCAAGGATGACGGAAATCTTCTTGACCTGCTAGATGAACGATCACAAGACGTGCCTGCTTTGAAGAAATGGCTGGAGCAGCGAGATAAATGGCTCAGCAGCGACATACAGAACGAGCTCATTGAAATCATGGCGCACACTGTGCAGCGGGACATCATCAAAGACATCAAATGCAGTCCATTTTATGGAATCATAGCTGACGGTACTACTGACGTAACAGGGAATGAGCAATTCACATTTTGTGTGCGTTGGGTAGACGGAATAACACTGGAAGTTTGCGAGGAATTTCTTGGCATGTACAATGCACCCGACAGCAGGGCTGAGACCTTGTATAAAGCCGTGAGGGACATGATTTTGCGTCTGGGCTTGGACTTCCATAACCTAAGGGGGCACTGTTTTGATGGGGCCGCGAACATGGCAGGGCAGATTTACTGGCGTGCAGAAAAGGATTACCGAAGCCGGAACACACGGTCAATATTTGTGCACTGCAAGCAACCACTGCCTAGACTTAGCACTCCCAGGAGGGTAGCAAGGAACTGCGGTGTCGTCGGCGACGCCCTGAACATTGTAAAGGATGTTTCCAATGCAATCCTGGAATCTAAAAACAGGAAGACTGTTTATTCAAGCGTCGTACTTCCTCCAGTAATGATGGCGGTGAGCAGGATTGTTCCGGGCCAAGCACCCTACTGTTACCATACTGTGCCCAACGAGGTGACAGTAAGAGTAAAATCATGGAAAGGTTCATTGAGAACTATGAAAGGGTGCAGGCGACTTTGAAGGGAATGCTAGAAGTTTCAAAGCTCTCTAAGTGGCACAAGCAATGACGCCCATGAAGGATATGAGAAGGGTATTAAAGAAGTTCGAAACTTTACTAGGGATTAGCCTTTCTATAGCACTGTTTGTCCCATGCGAGCAATTAGCGAGGAGTCTTCAATGCCCAGTTTACCGCGCTGCAGGAGCCAAAGAGCAGCAGAAGTCCTTTGTGACCCGCTTGGCAAGTTACGGTCTGACGCATCATTGACGTCCTATGGCAGCGCACAAACTCAAGGGCAGAGAGTTAGGTCTAAGGAACCTAGTGTGGCCTAGAGTTTCGCAGCCGCCCAGAAGGCTTCAGTTCCAGACAGCCTCGGGAGCTTGCAGCGCTGGTGACACACAAGTCGTCACAGAGAAAAGAGTTTTTTGCCGCTATCGATCGTATTACCAACGAGATCCGACGGCGATTCGAACAGCCTGGCATGGAGCAGCTGATTGGCCTCGAGCGCATTTTCGCCGAAGCTGCTGAGGTCGATACTTCGCGGCAGACGACCTAAGGATCTTTTAGGAGTACACGCTGGCCCAGTTTTGACATCAGTAGGCTTTCAGCGCAACTCCGTGCTTCTCCCAACGCTTCCTGCGTGACGAGGGTCCGGCCGCAAGTGAACGCATTCTACAGATACTGCAGGGTAAGTCTGCAGATCTGCGAGAGATGAATGGAGCCAGGGTTGTGCGGTACCTGCAACTCGTGTTTTCTGTGGCCTGCGTCAGCTGCTTCAGGAGAGCGATCTTCAGTGCTCTGAGGCGAGTAAAAACATTTTTACGCAATCGAATGACGCAGAGTAGGCTGACACAACCTTCTTCTGCTCCACGTGCACAAGAAGAGAGCTGCGGAACTGCAATTGGATGCGTTATGAAGAGAGTTTGTGTGTAGAAGCGGCAGAACGAACCTCAAACCTTCGGCCGCCTTTGAGAGCCTCCCTGCCCTTCCCTCCCGTGCCAGCCATGAAGCTCGTCTATCAGCGCTAATAGCTTTGTAACTATAGTGTCTACTTTCTTGTTTATTGTAACAATTTCTGAGTTTCGGCCCGTTCAAATTTACTTCAACTGCAGGAGCGAATGCTGAAATATTAAAAAACATGTTTTTTCCAGCTTTCGAACCCGTTTCATCATTTGCTTGCGCAGTCTGCGCAAGCATTCCTTACTTTTGAAACTATTTTAAGTGTATACCATGCAGAATAAACGAGGATACAAACATGTGAATAAATACGAATAATTTAAACAAAAAATAATAGACGTCAATAAAATTATACCAGTTAATAAAATAATAGATAAAAATATATAAAAATGGCAAATATGAGAAATAAAAAGAAAACAAAACATACAAAGCCCACAGATGAGATCAAGAAGCTTGCGGGTATAAATTGGTCGCAGTTATGGGAGAAGCGTTGCCCTGCAGTGGGCGTAGACAAGCTGAATGATGATGATGAAAAAATACGGCAGTACTTGCCCCCCCACGTCCCAAAATAGTTCCGGAGTCCCTGCTACTAGCGTAAAGTCAGCGAAGCGTCGCATGTGCACTTGTGCAGCGCTTGTGTGGAGCGACCCGGACTCTGAGTTTGACACAGTGTACAAACTAACAAAGTAAGGAAAGGCACATTCTTTCATTCACAAGGTGTTGTGGCTTAGTTTCAATTGAGCGAGCGAATAGCGACGACCCGTCGGCCTGCCGGCGGACGAAACGCTGGGCCGACTGACTCGATCGGTAGGTCGGCTGGTCCGGCGAACCGTGCAGTAGCGCAGCCATTTTCCAGCTCATCTCCTGCTGACGTCACACGAAACGCCACAGAAAATGGGCGAGCGTAAAGAGAGGAGGACAGCATTTTCGAATTGATTTTTCTACTAAATAAATTCGCGTAAACGCGGCCAGAGTGGTCGAAACAATGCCTACGGACTCCGAACTACAATTTGCGCTAGTAATCCCGCAATGTTTACAAATCACTTCAGTGTCCCTTTAAATGGCTGTAATCTATCATCCCTCTCTCACTCTCTTATCCGAGCCTGACTCTAATCAATTCCACTTTACATTGGCACTGTCCGACATACGGCAAATTCAGAGCCGCCCACCTTTTTAGTGACTCTCTCCATCCGACATTGATTGATTGATTGATTGATTGATTGATTGATTGATTGATTGATTGATTGATTGATTGATTGATTGATTGTAGGGTTTAACCAACACCATCTTGTGTTGGTCTAACGCGCCGACGCAACGCAGGCGATGAGGCGCGCCGTAGTGGAGGGCTCCGGATTAATTTTGACCCCCTGGGGATCTTTAACGTGCGCCAAAATCTCGAACACACGGGCGTTTTTAATTGATTTTCGCCTCCACTAGAAAAGCGGCCTCCGCGGCCGGGAAATCTTATCCGAGCCTGTTGGGAACTTTTCTTTTCAAGTTTTGGCATAATTTATGTCAACCACGTGGCGTTTTTAATTGCTGCGCACTTCAAGTCGGCTCCTATCGGCACTGTCAATGTCTGACAAAGAGGCCAAATTTACGGACGGTTTTTTAATTTGTTGCTTAGCGCAATAGCTACAGTCAACCATGTAAAGCTTCATATCTTAGGATTTTTTTCCTTTACGTTTAAACTGTAAAATTGCTATGATTAGAGTATAAAACTGCGATTGATTCGTTTATTTTTGTTTGCGAGCCAGCCTAAATGTGGCATTTTGTCTACATCTTTAGGATATCTCAAGCATAAATGCAGGATAGCCCAAAAATACCCAAATAGCCAACCATCTTTTTTTTCTTCAACCTTAAAAACCTGTAGCTCAATTGGGCTATTTATATCCCAACCTAGCTTCCTTGGCGTGTTCCGCGCACGCCAGCGCCTGCGCATCGTAGCTAAGCGGCGCAGGCACACAGGGGCTCGCAGACGGAGCTTCGTGTCGTCTGCTACAGTGCGAAAGATCGCCGTGATTGCTTTGCTGTGAAAGTCTCGGCATGCTTGTAACGTGTTACCTCTACCCGAAAGCGCAGCGGGAACGCGCACTTTACTCACTGCGGTGCGTTCTGTAGTTTGTGCCTACAACAACTGAGCGCTTCCTCTCTTCAGTGCCATCGTCCCAGTTAAATGCATGTATTCTGGCAAATGTTAGGACTGGTTTGGTTTGGTTTGGTTTAAAGGAGCCATGAAGAGAAAATACAACTTCGTTTAATTTGAAAGAACTAGGATTCAGTATCTCACTCAGCTTCATTAGAGCCACAAAAGATGTTTTTTAACTAAAAAAAAAGCAAAAAGTATTTAAAAACTTTCAAATTTTGCGCCACAGTGACTTGTTATGAGCAAGACTGACGTCATATGGGCCAAAAATAAAATATAATTTTCATGGCGTTAACTGCACGTTAGCATTCAAGTGATGCGGTCAAATGGAACTAGAGGGCCCCATTACAGACGTCCAGTCATGTGTCGTCGCGACAGGTGAGTTTAGGCGGGGCCGCCAATGGCACAAACAAGGTTCCGTGACGTCATAGAAAAAGTTGCGGGAAATTGGCTAAGGGGCGCGACTGCTTCGCACGTTTTCTTGAATATCTCCGTTATTTTTTCGAAGATTGCGATGACATTGGTATCATTGTTATCGGGACTAAGCAGTCTTTCTAATAAACCCAACTTGTATTTTGTCTTCATGGCTCCTTTAATGAGAGACACTGTAGAGAAGGACTCCATACAATTTCGACCACCAAGATTTATTTCATGTGCAGTGTCATAGCAGCATATCGGAGTCCGTGCATTGCGCCTCCACGGAAGTTCGGCCACAGCGGCTGGGTGTCGATCCCGCGACTTTGGCATTTATGTTTATGGGGTTTTTTTTCGTATATGTGAATAGCGCTCATCGTCGAGATGGTTCAAGCAGTCACCCAGCAAGCGGGTCCCACGCACCGAGCACGATCGCCCTATTCTCTGGGAGAGTCCTGGACTGACCCCACCCTAGTCTGCTGCATTATAATGCAAATATCATTGGTTGCGTTGTCTACCTGCTTAATTATTGGTATAAAGCGGCGCTACCCTTTGTTGCCGCCTGCTACGCGTTCTTCTTTCGTTCGTTGGTTACATAAGTTTGTTGGTCACACTCGAAGTCGCATCAAGCAACCCGCGAGTGCCTTTGAGCTGGACTGAGCATGTGAACACACCGATTTAAAAAAATGCGGGCCAATCCACCTTGTGAAGCTGGTTGGAAAGCAAAGCCGTACATGACACCCACAAGGATTACCCATGCGACGTCAGTTGAATTCACACACGTGGCTCTACAGAGAGTGAAACCAAAGACAAGTGAAATGCACTTAACCACAGCCTTTATTACTTCAGAGATATCCTTCGATACGGTTAAATCAATGCGTGATGCATGAATGACGGTCAATTGGTTGCGCTGTACTGGTGAAGTACACGAGTAGAAACTCTTTTTTATATATAAAATTAAAGCTCAAACCCGGTGTTAGACGATCTCACTTCTCCGTCTCTGCCGATGGAGGCGACCAGATCGGCGGCAGAGACCGAGAAGTGAGATGCCATGCTTTGGTGTGAGCTTCCTTAATTTTTACGAACTCCTAGCGCATGCGGAAGGCGCGCACATGGCCGCTACACGTGCCAATGGCGGAAGGCACAGCGGCGCGAAAGGTCGCGTGACGCTATCACGTGGCATTCTGCGAGAACGCAGGGGGTAAGCCCGCAGATGTGCTTGGTGAGTGCACCGTCTGTCTCCCCCGTCTCCAAGTGGGCTCGTATCTCAGTCGGTAAGACAACAGGCTCTCTCTCTGCTTCTCTAATTGCTCCAGGTTCGATTCCTGGCGGTGCCAGTAACATGTTTTATTTTGGGAATAAACGCGAGCTTTGCGCGAAAATGACAACACATAAAGGAAGGATAGGACAAGCACAAAATCTCAACTGAATTTTATTGGACAGATCACACAAATATAAGTGCACTTGTTATCAGGTCGCTCGTGCGCATTTCCTACCCATACAAAATATTGTATGGTCGGCTATAGAAAATCACTTTTATTGTTGTCTTTAGCTATTTGGCCCAATTACATTTAGACGTTGCTATGGCTGTCTTTAGCGATTCGTATCGACATTCCTATGGGACCCGCCGCGGTGGCTCAGTGGCTAAGGCGTTGCGTTGCTGAGCACGAGGTCGCGGGTTCGATTCCCGGTCGCGGCGGCCGCTTTTCTGATGGAGGCAAAAGCAAAAACGCCCGTGTGTACGAGATTTCGGCGCACGATAAAGATCCCCAGGTGGTCAAAATTAATCAGGAGCCCTCCACTACGGCGCGCCTCATTGCCTGCGTTGCGTCGGCGCGTCAAACCCTACAATCAAATCAAAATCGATCAATTCCTATGGTTGTCTTTAGCTTCTTTTATAGCCGGTTATATGATTGTCTTTAGCTATTTGTATCGGCATTCCTATGGGTGTCTTTAGCTTCTTCTATAGGCGGTTTTATGGCTGTAGTTAGTTGGTCGTATCGACATTCCTATGGGTGTCTTTAGCTTCTTTTATAGCCGGTTATATGGTTGTCTTTAGCTATTTGTATCGGCATTCCTATGGGTGTCTTTAGCCTCTTCTATAGCCGGTTCTATGGTTGTCTTTAGCTATTTGTATCGACATTCCTATGGGTGTCTTTAGCTTCTTCTATAGCCGATTCTATGGTTGTATTTAGCTATTCGTATCAACATTCCTATGGGTGTCTTTAGCTTCTTCTATAGCCGCTTCTTTGGCTGTCTTTAGGTCTTTCGATATCGCTTGGCTATAGAAGAAGCTAAAGACACCCATAGGAATGTCGATAGGAATCGCTAAATACAGCCATAGAAACGTCTAAAGATATTTGGGCCAAATAGCTAAAGACAACCATACAAAGGATTTTCAATAGCCGACCATACGATATTTTTGCATGGGCTGCAGACAGAAGAGAATCACTACTTGAAACACCGACCGCAGCAGCCGCTGAGAAATTACCAGCACGCTGCCATGCCGGCATATAGCCTTGCGAATCTCTAGAACTTATCATGTGGCACTTAGGTTGTGTGCCTAGCTGCATTCAGTAATATATGCTCCGGGAACACTTCAGCGATATAGGAGTACAAGGTTGCGATTGCAAACACTTCGCCAGTTTTCATTCACAAAAAGGCTTAAACACAGGCATTCACGGAAAGTAAAACCAAGGGGTTCATTCATCCCATTCATTACAATAAGGGCTACTATTTACGCTACTTCACCGCCAGTAAACAGTTGTTCGCATACGCCGATCGAAACACACAGCACACGCATTCCAACACTCTGGCTCACGCTTACGTGATTCGCTCGACAACCACAGTATGCGGCACATTCACCGCAAACGCCCGCCGAGACACAAATACCTACAGATGCTGGAAGTCGTTCATTACACTCAGTACGTAACGCGCATAGCTGCAAGTACGGTGGCTAAGATGGAAATGCACTCTTAATAAAACAATGAAGATGGTCACACACATTGCAATATTAAAAAACGTTTTCCAAGTCTGCTAAATTATATCCTTGTAAGTTTTCTCAGTTCGCGAAAAAATAATTATCTTTGTCACATCACCGCGGCCAAATCTTCACTTCTATGTACGTTGCAATGCCCATGTGTGCAGGGTAATTTGGAAACGTATTCTTGAACACCAAAAAAAGTCCTGCATTTCTCGCACTCTACAGCCTCTTCAGTTTGTAAGATCACTCACCCTGGAGTTTTGCGTACGATAAAATTCCTGTCGCGGTATCGCAGGTATCCATTTTCGCATGACTTGAAGTTGATGTTGAATAAATCGTAACACTGTCACGGTAAATACCGAAATTTACGACAGCGAAAAGCAACACATTTGCTTGGCATCACACCATCTACGCGAAAACATTTGGGTCTAATCGTAAATTCCCAGCACCAGGCAACACGTGCCATGCCCGCGCACATGAGCAAGGAGACGAAATGTGGCTGACTGAGTACATCCTGGTATAAGCAGGTCCATCACGTTAGCAAATAGTGCGGAGATACGTGCCCATCTTTCGACCTTTTTCTAACTTGTTCGCTGGTAACTATTTTTATTTGGTGAATACAACATCGCTTAACGTTTTGTTTTCTTCATCCGAAAAAAACTATATCTGTTCTCAGTACTCAGGGAAAATTGTCTGTCACTATCATTGCTGCGCGCACGAATACTAACACAGCGCAGAACGCTTGACTCTTCTTTTTAATTCCTTCGCACAGCCGGGCTACAGCGGCGATGCGCGCGGCGCGCACGTCGCCCCTCAAGCCCGGCCGTGTCCTTCGGTACCCATCGCCAAAACCAGTGTGCCAAACAAACAACCGAAAATAAAACAGGAAGCAGGGGTGTCCGCTCTACCTTTTCATCGCTTCCCAGAATTTCCTTTCCGTGCCTCCTTCGGTCCGGCGTGGGTCGCTCTCACCCTTTCTCAATGAGTAATCGCAAAGTAGTAGGCACGGCGGGAGAAGGAATGCGGTTGTTCGCAGCTGCCATCATATTTGTGACTGTGCCTGCACGTACCGTAGGCCGCAACAGTTATTTCCAATCTGCTTCGACGCTGAGAAAGCCGTTTTCAGAGAAGGCCGCTTTTTTACTTGACCGCGGCAGCGAAGGGCCGCAGATGAAGAATTCTCCGAACTTATGTATTTCGGCCAACGTTCATTTGCAAGCTTTGCCGACATGCAGTATCCAAAGTTGCAACCTGAAATTGAGCGTTAATGAGTGGCCGCATTTAATTGTACTTTTCCCGTATTGTTGGTATAATAAGTACCTAACGTTATTGAACAAATGCTTTCATATAACCGCCCGATCAGCCTCATCATCGTTATCCAATATGTGTTGTAGATGTAGCTAGGTAAATCATGAGTGTATGAATTTCGCGTCATAAGTCATGTTGAAACCAGCGGAATAAGATTTAATGGTTGCTCGAATTATACCTTTATAGACTAACACTTTTCTATTAGCGGCTGGAGACTTGGAGCCTTATGCCACTATGTAGTTAGCTACAGAAGCTTTTATGGATGTAGGCCTGTAAATTCTGCTCCAAACGCTTTCCTAATGCCGGCTAAATGTTGCTTAATTGTCACACGTCTAAAAGTTTACAGTTATGCCAGCCGCAGAAGCCTTTATGGCTGCGTATCTTTAGATTTAGGACAAATTCTCTCCCATAGCTGGCAAAAGACAGCTGAATGGTTTCAAGTATGTAGACTTAGAGCTAGACAGCGGCCTATATCCAGCCAAATGAGCTTTTATGGCTTTCTCTCTTTAGCTTTAGGACGAATTTTTTCAATAGGTGACAAAATACAGCTGAATGGTTTTGAGTATGTAGAGTTAGAGCTGAACAGCCAGCCAAAATAGCTTTTATGGCTGTCTCTCTTTAGTTTTAGGACAAATTCCTTCCTATAGCTGGCAAAAGACAACTGAATGGTTTCAGGTCAGTAGGCTTAAAGCTAAACAATAGTCTATAGCCAGCCAAAAGACCTTTGTCGCAGCTGGTCTATAGAACTAAAGCCATACATATTTCTTTAGCTGGCTACAGTAACCTGAATAGCTGTGACTTTATAGACTAAACACACCAGGATGTTGTATAATCGTCTCAGGAAAATTGTGTGGTTTACATTCTTTAATGCAGGATGCATAAAAAATCTCACGTACAGCAATGAACTCGCCATAAATGGACGACATCAAACGGCACCAGTTGAACAACTCCCAACTTCACTTATTGTAGCGGGAAACAATCATTGGCAGCCCGCATTTTTAAAGAAAAAGGAGCCGGGGACTCCGAACAATTTTAGAACACTAGTTCGCATTCTCAAAGACGGAAATATAAACTGAACGTGGGGAAGTACAAAACTAAGAAATGGGGTTCGGTCGGCACCAGAATCCCGGGACGCTCGCCGCCGAGTCTGTACACAAAGCAGCCGCGTCGGCGGATTGCCTCGAAAGCGCGTCATCCCTATTTCATATTTGCCGCGCTTTCGAGGCGCTTTTTTTTTTCAAAGAAAGTGCTACGTGTTGTGCCACGCCTCCGCCGGATGGCGCCACGGGTCCCGCGACCGAGAGAAGACGCAATGAAACATCCCCATCGCGAGGGGCACGATCAAATGCAGAGCATTTCCGGGGCCCCACGACGTTAAGTAGTTTGCGTTACGTTAATGTTGTTGCACTTGTGGCAACTGCTGACGAGAGAGCGCTCGTCAGCAGTAATTTGAATGAGTCAACGATATAAGGCGCGTTCGTAGAGCCCCATTCTGTGTCGGCTTTGTGGCGCAGTGGGTAGAGCACCATGTACAGTGCGTTCCGCCCGCAGGGTCGAGGGATCGAAACTCGGGCCGGGTAGTATTTTCTTTTTTATATAGAAGGGAGGGGTGCGGTGCGGACTACGGACGTCAACGCGGGTGACATCGTGAATTACTGAAATGCTCTGCATTTAAAACTTCAATAGCTGGCTATAGCCTAATTTATGCCCTTTTATGGGTGACCATAGGGACCCATAGGCGGCCATTGCACACCATAAATTTTTCCATAGACGCCCATAAGCCATTTCTGTATGGATACAACCATAGCAATCTTTAAAAGCAGCTCCATCACATCTCTACAGACACGTGTCAACATATACAATTTCTTGTTTATGAGGAAACACCGATGTGTCACTCACGCATCCTTCTCCCTTCTTTCTTATATCGTAGGCCTCTAAAATTTCCCGTGTCTTCGCGTCGCTGCACCTGCGCAGAACCTTAAGTTCTTTTAACAGCGGCACACACTCGCCACTCGTGCGGGCCAGACAGTGAGCGGGCAAGTGGGGAGAGAGAGAGAGAAATAAACGTTTAATAAAAACGAGCAAATTTGGTGCTAGATGGCAGGGGCACCAGCCCTGTGGGGGGCAACCTTAGTCCGGGATGCCCTGGTCCTGGCTGGCTGCCCGGGCTCTAGCGACGACTTCTTGTTGCGCCGCAAGGTGCGAGCTGGTCAGCCGGTCCGCCCACTGCTCAAGTGGGGATTAGTTTAGTTTTTGACAGAGATGTTATGCTCACGCATACGGTCACTGATATAGCGTCCGCTCTCCCATACGTAACTTTTACACACTGCAATGGTATTTGATACACCACAACCCCTTTGCAGTCCACGTAGGGGTTGGCGTGCTTCTTGCCGCGCCCTTTAAGCTTATTGTTTTCTTTTGCGATGCGTGAGCACATGCGTGCAAGTTTCGCTGGTGCCGAAAATACCACTTTAATCCTGTACTTGTTGGCGACCTTTTTAAGGCTATTGGAGGTTCTGTGAACATAAGGTACCACCTGAGGCTTGCTGGCTCTCTGCTGCTCCTCTGTCATATTCGCTCTTTCACTGACCTTAAGATTCTTCAGGTCCGGGAAATTGGCGGCCTTGAGGCGAGAGAGCTGTGCAGCGAAACTTTTATGAATGGAATGAGGGCAGGATTTCATGAGTGATGATCTGATGCACTGAGTGGCTATCGCTCTTTTTACGGCCATCTAGTGGGTAGAATCATAAGGGTGCAGATCTTTATTTGACCGTGGGTGGTAGCTCTAACATACATGACTATGTAAAAATGTGATCGCGATGTCTAAGAACGGCATTTTGTTATTTGATGAAAGTTCATGGGTGAATTTTAAACTGTCCCCATGCACCTGAAATGCCTTTAAAACATCATCATTGGCTTTGTCATTTGTAAAACCAGGTCGCTTAAAAGAACAAGGAAGTCAACCACGTATCTAAAAACTATGGCAACAACATCTGTGTCGAGTAGGTCATCCAGAGCACAGTCAACATCGGATAAAAATATCTTGCATAAAACGGGTGCGACACACGAGCCTATGCAGATGCCCTGTTTTTCCAGGTAAGTTTCATACTCGTAGCTAATAAACGTAGCGTTGAGGTAAACTTCTAGCATGGCTAAGAAGCTACGCACAGTCACTCCTGTTGCATTTTGGAATGCTACTTCACCGTTAAACTCAATACATTGGCGAAGTGATTGTAAAATTTGCGCATGAGGGACCGAGTAAAATAGATCTTCAACATCGACTGAAAAGGCGCTTCCAATAGAGTCGTCTGCCTGTAAGAATTCAATCACCACTTCGGAATTTCTTGTGGCAAAAGGATCGTTAATCTCAAGCGGCCTTAAATGTTTGAGCAAAAACTACTAAGTTCATTTTGTCCGTAGCAAACGTTCTGAATGGCACCTCGGGCTTATGCGTTTTTGCTGAGAAAAAAACATTCAGCTTGTCTTCTTTACACTTGCTAACAGAGGTTACTAGCTTGCGTAGTTCCAGCTCTTTGCAGAGCGCCACTGCTTTGGATTCCACACGCCTGGCTTTCACGTTCACTGGCTTAAAGTTATTAATAACTGCTGCAGTTGCCTTTTCGCTAAAGAGTTTCAGCGGTAGCACGGCGAAACCGCCATTTCTTGTCTCGTTGCAGCAGTCTCAAGTTATTCTCTTTGAAAAGGAAGATGATACTTGCCGTTGGGTCATGCCTCTTCGAGTAATTGGGGCGGTTACTGGTTGTCTTCAACAGACAGTCCACGCCGCCCAAGAGACACCTTTCCTGGTTTTCTTTTTCCGCTATTTTGGACATCCCGCGGTTAAGAGACAGCCTTTCGTGTGGTTCCACGGAAGCCTGTGCGCTGTACTTGGGCCCTTTCTTGAGTGTGGTTATCAAATGCTCAGGAACAACCACTCCACCAAGCAGGACGACGTTTCCTGGTTCCAGCTTCTCGCTTTTCTTTAGTTTTTCTAATGCGTCTTATAGAGAGCACCTTCACCACTGTTTCCGTCAATTGGGGCCGTCAGGCGTCCAAAGCCCTCGAAGCTTTATACTGGCCAGCCAAGTGGGATTGTGCGCGTAAAACAGGACCCGCAGCATATCTTTGGCACATTCGAACTTGTCGCCACAACTCTGAGTGCAGAAGCTTCCTGATACGTTTAGCATGTCCCAAGGAAGGCCGCGGTAGTTTATTTGTTCGCGGGAGTTTTCCGTTGACACAAACGGTCGCGACTAAACCCTTTGGGGGTAGAGGTTGTAACTTAAGAGCGACGAAACTGAGACCAGAGCATGGCTGCCCAAAACAGGGACGACAGATATGATCTCATGGTTAAGATATAATCTTAACTACATGATGATGATGATAATAAATTTTAAACACTATACTTTATACACTTTTAAACACTATACTTTAAACACTATACACTATATAAACACTAAACGTTTTTACACCCTTCTTGACCGAAAAGGGTGTAAAAATCTTGTCCCATGGCTAACACCCTTAAAAGGTGTTTTGGCAAAAAAAAGGTGTACGGTTGAAAAAAATGGTGTTGAGCTCAACACCCTTAAAAAAAGAGTGTTGATGATGCTCAACACCCTAAAAAAGGGTGTTGAGTCTCACACCCTTTTTTTGAGGTGATGGCATGCGCAGGTGGCAATTGCCAACAGCGGAGCGCGCAGCATTCAACACAAACAGCCAAATACGCACAAGTTACAGTTGGAACACGGGATGCAAGTGGTACAGGGAGTGCATACTTACTTAGCAATACATGTGCTGTTCTTGCTTTTATATCCAGCAGAGGAAAGCCCCCCGTAGAGTCAGTGGGCTTGTCGCAAAGAACTAATATTTTAGCGCTAATTTTGGAAGTCTGGATTTTATTATGGGAATATACAAATCAACACGCAGATTGCAAAAACTTTTTAATCACGCTGTAGTTTTTGTGATCCATAACTTATAGAATTTTATTAAATACCATACAAATCTTCACCGCCACCTCAACACCCTTCAAAAAGGGTGTTCATTATTTCAACACCCTTTTTCCCAGAAGGGTGTAAAGCTATAATTAGGGGTGTTCGAAACTAGAAAAAAGGGCGTAAAGAAAAAGGGTGTAGAAAAGAACCGCCAACTAGGAAAAAACTGAGGCACCACACCCGCCGATAAGCTATATAACAGTGAAGTCGGCTTCCGAGCTTGTTTAGAGTGTGAGCACAGGGGGCGTATGCGTATCCGCACTCTTAGTGTACCATTTCAAGGTACTAGTCTTTTTTATTCCAAAAGCAAAAAAATTGGCGCAGCTTGCAATAGTATTGCAGGATGGAGAACAGCATAGCTGGGGTCCGACCAAGCTTGTTTCTCCCTTGGATCCCTGGCAGTTGGGGGGGGGGGGGGGGGGGAGGGGGGGCACACTGGAACAGCCTTGTAAAATCCGGTTAAACTTGGCCTCACCCCTCAGCGGTCATCCTAGCTTAGTAAGAACATTGTAAAGCTTAGCAAACATAACAAACTTAGCAACAGCGGAAGAAACTGGGTCGACCCCCAGCTCCGCTGTTCTTTTTTTGCAACTGCACACCTGTTTCACACCGTTTGAAAAACTTACAGAAAGCCGAGCGTGTTGCGGTCGGTAAATATCCTTTTCGCCACACGACTACAGTCTTTTTAATTTTGAAGGTTCAAATTGGTGTTTCACATGCCAAAGCTAAACTTGGGGCATGTGGTGGACCGAATAAGGAAGCGAGCGATCATTGCATATGAGCAAGTATTTTTTTTTTGCGTTTGGAAATTTCTTGCGAGTAGAGGATGTGGGGATTGTGGCTGTCTGCGATCCCGACTCGGTACGCGGCAGCGCTCGAAGGGCCGCGCGGCTGGCGCGGGATTGCGCAACAAGACAGCAAGAACGTGGCCTCGGCACGGCCACGGCAAGAATAGAGGGGTTCGCTTGCGCGTCGTGAGATGGCGCCACCGGCGCGCGCGGAGTGGTTTCGGCGGAGAGGCGGCTGCGGAGAGAGAGGACTTGGACTGCGGCGCTCGGCCAGCTCGGTGGCGGCGGGCGGCCGCTCCGAACGAGGACGAGACCACGAGACGGCGGCGGCGGAGCGACCTGGCGCATTCCCCTTCGAGCCTGGACCGACCATCGTCCACCGGTAGCGGCGGAGTCGAACGACTCCGGCCGCTTGAGCAACGCGGGACTCGTCGATGACCGAGAAGACGGGGCCAGCTAAGGGAGGTTATGGGAATAAACCCCCCTTGGAGGTTGGCGTCGGTTGCATTTGTCTCTTGCCTGCCTCTCACGCCGGCGCCGTCTACACGGCAGCCGCGTGCAGAGGATCGTCGGAGTATGACCCGCACCACAAGGAGTATTTGAGGGGATGTCTTATTCTTCATAGCATTATTATGCATCCAAACACGGTCTTATTCAATGAACACTTTTTCCACACCCTTTCAACACCCTAAGAAAAACCAAGGGTGTTGAAGTTAATCAACACCTTTTTTTTTCAAACAAAAAGAGTGTAGAGCTAGGAAAAGGGTGTTGGGACTCAAGAAAAAGGGTGTAAAGGCCTCCCAACCCCCTTTTTCCACTTATTCTACACGCTTTTTGGCTAAAAGGCTGTAAAAAAGTTTAGTGTCTACCCAGCGGGAGATTTAACATCCTCCCACGCCCGAGATAATCGACAGGTGCACAATAAATCCTCAATCCTAACATTTTGTTTTTTCCGTCCATAACGTCAATCTTTGCGACGTGGTCGGAGAATGCTATCCCCTCTTTCGTCTCCACCGGTGCTTGCGCCCTCGTGCGGATCTCACGACAGCCAAGGGCCGCCAAGGTAATGCGGACGACAACCAGACTGTGCGTCCAGCTGCCTCAGAAGGTTGCAGTCCTTTAGCCGTGCAGTTATTGTGGCGAAGTCGATGTCTTGTAAGCCCCAATATTTGGGAGAAAATGTAGCTGTTGTGCAGGGAGTCTAGTGGTGTCCTCATGCCGGCTTCATGCTTGCCTTCGGTTTGTTTTTCCTCTCCTGACGAGATCGCTTTCCTGCCTCTTGGAAGCTCAATGTACGGTCCGGATGGTTCTCCACCGGGCCTTGCTGCCTCCTCGCATGGGGAAGACGAGACGCGTCGGGGTTTCTCGGCTTTTTCTACTTCGCCGAGAAGGAACACCTCAGATTCGTGCCTGGGTGCAGCTTGTAGCAATCCTGCGTTGGTTAGAGTTGGTCGGCTTTTTATTACCTCCGGTAAGCGTACGCTCTTTACTGTGTCTGAAAGGAAGATACACTCGATCTCACATGGTGGTGGCTCTGTCTCCTCTTTCACGTCCTTGACGTCTGCAAAGTTTTCGTCGTCTGCTTAGAAGGCAGCCCCTGAGTCGTCCTTGTCTGGGGCAGGCAGCCTCGGGTTCTCCACCCCCTTCTTCCGTTGGTATGTTCGACGCTCATTCATAGCAGGCTCCCACTTGCAGGTCCTTTCGTTCAGCCTCATCTTCGGCCTTGCATGTTGAAGCCTGTATGTCAAGCAGGAACACATTCTGTCTAATCTGGCCAAGATTTACCCCAGTCAGCGTGCTCTCGATTGGATTGCCAGATTCCTGGAGGCCCGACCAATTCGACTTCGGAGCACCAGCAGTGTCCAGCCTGTGACATATTATCTCGATCGCGGTGTGCCTCAGGGTTCGATTTTGGGTCCCCTGCTCTTCAATGTAGCCATGCTTACTGTGGCCCAAGAGCTTGAAACTAATACTGGTGCCCGCTACAGCATTTATGCAGACGACATTACCATTTGGACAGAGGGACGGGACTACAGTGGGAATATTGAAGATATGGCCACCGAGCTCCAGGCTGCGCTAATTGCACTTGAGGAAACTCTTCCAAAACTAGGACTTACCTTAGCGCCGGAGAAAACGGAACTCCTCTGTGTCAATGGTAGGCGGAGTACCCTCCTGGCAGTGGAGGCAATCACGTTAACACTGGGGCAACATGAAATCAAGACTAAGCATGGACATGTCAGAATTCTCGGCATTCCTATACACAGCTGCAACACGGGCCGCCATTGGATCATGGAACTCAAAAAGCAATAGCCTGCGGTCCTACACGCAATCAAACGCGTTTCCAACAAGTTCGGCGGAACACGACAGACAGCCTGCACCATCCTTTTGAGATCTATTGCAATTGGTAAGATCACCTACGGGGGTACAGTCGTAACCCTGTCAAAAACAGCTGAAAAGAAAGTGCAAATTCTCCACCGACACATCCTTCGGACTATCACGGGCCTTCCCAAGTTCATCGATCTACGGAAGCTACGGGACCTTGCACCCCTACCGCCAATCGAGGACACCCTCAGAGGCGCTCAGTCTTCGTTGGACAACCGGCTGCACCTCACAATACAGGGCCAAGACACCTTGCTTTGGGACACCCGACGAGTCTGTACAGAATCCCGGATCATTCAAGGCGAAACAACCACCTTGAGTTTTCCTACCCTGCACCCCTCCAAGACTTGCACGCCCCCCGCAAATGACGCCACTTCAGCCAGAAAGCACCTCTCTCATAGGCACAATCAGCACAACGCCAATGCAGTATTTACTGATGCCGCTCTCGATGGATTTCGTCTGGCCTTGGCTTGGTACAAACCCTCGACCAGAGAAGCCAGACGTACACTGGACCATGCAACACCTGCACAAGCAGAACTTTTGGCTATCTGGGCAGCTCTAAGGGACAACACCGGGCCTTCCATCATATATACGGATTCATTTCAGGCACTACGTAGCATTGAGGACCCAAAAACAGACGACGCCACTGCTCAATGCATCCGCCATAACTCCAGCACAAGCAGAGGAACGACGTTGACGCTAGGGTCACCTGGACGCCGGGACACAACGGGGATCGCGGGGGTGGTAACGAGGTGGCACATGCTCTTGCCACCTGACAATCTGGAGTTCTACCTGTACATCTCCAGCCTCTCCTGCTCGGATCTCCCGACCTCCGCGACCACCCCTACGCGGACCCGCTGCGAGGCGGCCACTTCGAAATGGCGCGAGTACGATTCTACCTCCGGTTTCTTCACCGCGAGAGATTAAAAAGCATTACCCCTCCACAAATCTTTAAGAACTTACCCCTCAGCCGATCGCAAGAAATATTTATCAACAAAGTACTTGCCAACACGGCCACTACACCTCATATCGTCCATAAGTGGCAGACACTTGCTGACAGGAAGAAGGGCATTGGCACCGCTGCCCCCTGCACATGTACCTTTTGTCACACTGTGTGTGAAGCAAACATGGACCATCTTGTTCTACACTGCTCCGCTTTTGATATTCATAGACTGGACCATAATGTTTTTCAAAATTCAGATATAGAAGCATTACATAGGGACATTCTCGAAAATCCTCAACACCTGGTGACTTTAGCCCAGTTTGGCGTTGCCAGTGGCCTGGCGAGCATGATTTAGTGGGCGTCTACCTATCTCCCTATTCCCCCTATTCCCTCTCCAGCGACCTTCGGTCCTCCCCTTCCTAATAAAAGAATTTGTCATCATCATCTTTGCGGGAAATTCGGAGACGTTTGCGGCCTAATTGGCTTCCTTCGTCTTCTCATTGTCTGGTGTGGGAAAGAAGCGCTTTTCAGCATCGCACGTAGCGTTAAACGAAACGGGTCCCTGCATCACCATCCAAGAGCAGTTGTACTCTCACCGACTTGCCGGCCTCATGCTATCCCGAGTAGATGTTCCACATGTCGTCATGTGCACAACGCGGTGTGCGCTGTCCCTTCGTTTTCCCGGCGTGATAGACGTGAACGACCGCGCCTGTTCCATGTCGGACAAGTCTCTGTGTTCGCGCGTAGTCCCCTCGAAATTGCTCCCAAGCCTCTGCAGCTCAGGTGGCTCACCCTTAAACGTGGGAACCTGCAACGTTGGTAAAGTAACTGGTAAGGTAACTTGCCGGCCGAACACCGTTGTTCACCACAGTCAATGGACGAGGGAAAATTGGCTTGCCTGATTTGCCGTTGGTAGTAACTCTAAGGTCGGGCGCCCTCCGAGCGCTGAAGGCAGACGCAGGCGGTTTATCGTACGACATATCTTTCCTTGGCACGTCAAGGCTTCGAAATAGTCACATTCAACTTCATCAAGTTCGAAAAGGTCGATGATTTTCTGATCTACCTCATGAAGGGCGGTGTCCTTGTTCTCCAGCTGGTCAATGGCCTCTTGCAGGCCGTGCGGAGACGCCGAGGTGGCACCCAGAAGATTCGTCGCTACCTTGAGCAGTCTCGACACTGCGCCACGAAGGATACGTTGCTAATGGCGCAGCTTATCCATCGCACGCATTCGGTCGGTCGTCACTACGTGGTCAGGGCCAGCCATGTTGACTTCCAGCTGAGGGCTGGCGTGCAGACAAAATATCGGTCAGAACATCAGTCTTCTTTGTGCATCATGCTGAAGGGGGCGTCGGGGGTCTCTTCCGTCACGCGCGGCCATGATCCCGGGTCTCAAGGCACCAAAATGTTACGTAAGAACGACGAAACTGAGACCGGAGCCATGGCTGCCCAAAACGGGGACGACCGATACTATCTCACGGTAACCTACAAGATGGTGATGATGAATGGCGCGTACCGAGCGGTAGATTTAACAGAAATAAAAAGCTTCGCTTTAAAAGCGAGCCACAGGCCACATTCGGGCGCATGGCCATCTGCTTTAAAGAGCAGACGCACAAAATAAAGCTTTGCTGTGTGCAGCTCTTTACTCAAGAGTGCAGTCAAGTCCTGGGAATGCCTCGCTGTGGTTATGGACTACCCGAAGCCCCGCCTCGAAGTCCCTGTGCGCCCGCGCCACTTCCCTTTGATGCGCGGCCACGGCTTATGTGAGGGCGCTGAGCGGAGCACGGTCACGATTCGCCGTGTTCGCACCAAGGGTGGACGACCCTGTACGTAAGGCGAACATTTCCGCTCACGCTTTTACTGCGACCAAGGCTGCCGTAGGGGAGCTAGAACGATAATTCCTTTTAAACACAACTAACTTGTGGTCGGCATCCTTGTCTTTTATCGTCAAACTGCATCCCGACCAGACGTCTTCAATCAATCCTTGACTTCTGGTTTCGTACTCACCATTTCCACGCCTTAGGTTTTTTTTCTGATTTCTTCTTATTTTCTTCCTTTTAAATGAGTACTGACATGAAACTTCAAAGCTCAAATAACTATGTAAAAAGATTCCTTTGTATATGTAGATACTCCCTCGGAAGTTTAAACCATAACCGTTCAGTAAAACATTTTAAATCAATTTTAATCCTTGCTCGCACGAGAAAGCTCATCCGCGCCATCGAGCCAACTCTTGACGTCATCTGCGCTTCGACCCAATCGGCCGAGGTCAGGACTCCCGTGTCGTATCAAGGCAGCCGGCGAATAGGCGTTTCCTAGTCAGCACAGCCAAGCTACGCATGGCGCCATCTAGGGGCATGTTTGAAGCTATGCCCAAGTGCTTGTGGCCCTCAATTTAATCGCGCAGAACCGCTTGGTCTCGTAGTGTAGTGGGCAGCACTGTCCGGTAGCGCTAGCGAGCTGGCGCAAGATGTCGAGCTCCTCAGTTGGAGCTGCCGTTGCTGCTTCGGGCCGCGGAAACAGGACAACGGAAAACTATAAGCACATGACTACCAGATAATTCTGCCTCAACTGCCATCAGGACGGTTCGTTTTGAACACATTATTCTTGCACGCTGACGTCAAAGCGAGGCCTTATCGAGTGGAAGATTTTCGAGACGCGCTCGCGCGGTTGGAACGTATACCATAGAGTTTCGTAGTAAGTATACTAGAGAGGAAACTGCACTTAGAAGCCATGTCGTCGTGGGGGGTTATGGGAAGACCCCCCTTTTTGGCTTGGGCTTGGCATGACAGTTGGATTCTTAAGCGGTTTTAGGATTTGCTTTCATCACTATGCATTAACACATCTACGAGCTACGAGGAAGCCGAAATCTTCCCTGTTCTGTGGTAGCCGTGTTCGGTGAAACAGCAGGCAGTGCGTGATAGTACCTGACGTTGGTGATGCCGCAGCCGAAGGACGCATGACTGATCGGGTAATATACCGCCGCGAAACTTGTAGCGAACGAAAAAATGGCAGCATCTCCACTTCGTGGATGATGGCGAGGGTGCGGAGTACGGGGACTCGAAATGGCATCCAAGTTGCGCCCCGAGTGAAATCCAATTTGCACCCCGACCGTCATTCCATTTTAGTCGCTTTGCCTCCGCTTGCTGCCCTTTCATATTCGGGGAAGCTCGTCGCCTTCGTAGACGTTGAGCAGCAACGTGACGCTTCTTACGTTTGTTTCCATCCATTGCGGGAAGAGGGTGCGTGATTTCCGAAACCAGCTTATATACGCGGCGCACCGCGGTGCCATTTCGTGTTTAGGAGTAGCGCCATCTAGCGTAGTTCGATGCAGTCACTGTGTATTACAACTTGATCACAACCTGACTACACCGGTGTTCTTGCGCGTTTTCTCGTTGCTCGGTTATGTTTGTGTCTGTTTTCGAGTGTTTCAGAGCGTTCTTGTACCCTTTTAGGTAGTTTCCGCACAGATTTTCGCTTGATGGGGGTGTGCGCGCGGATGGACGCGGACGGACATTGGGAGGTCCAAATGTACTCTGCACCGTTACAGGCGAGGGAGTAAGCCGTTTGACTCTCGGGTACTACTAACTCATGGTCGCAGCCCAGTGGGTAAGACGGCTGACACTAACGCTGTCTGGTCTACCAGACACAGGCTCGAATCCTGCCGGTGCCTGTGTGATTTTTGCGATTGTAAATGCTATGCGCACGGACGCGGACGGACATTGTGAGGTCCAAAGGTGCTCCGCACCTAAAAAAAGAAACAAAACCTACTTCGACGAAGACAAGATACGACTGATACGGGCGCCTGTATCTGTCCTATCTTCTCTTCGTTCGCGACTTTTTAACGCCACGTTTTCTTTTCCCTTCAGGCATGAACAAACCCGCCCATTAACAAGATTTGTTAAGCTGTAGCTGACGATCGGTGCACCGGTTCACCACGAAGACGACGTAGGTTTTGATAGGCACGCTCAAAAAGCTTTCCAAACTCTTCAAACAACTTATCTGAAATAATGGTAAAATTAATAAAATAAGAGTCTGTAATGAGTTCCCCCCAAAATTGTTGTTGTTAATACCAGCTTGGCCTGCCGAATAGTAGGCACAACCGTGCCTGCAAAAATGCGCTTTACTTCCTTTTTCCCTTAGCTTTAAAACAGCCTGATTTATTTTCCACTTATATAATAACAAACCATTCAATGCGTTTGCTGTGGCACTGCGTTCGAATATACGGCTACTAAAGCGTTTTAATCCAAGCCAATGATGAAACTCTACCATGACTACACAGGCGGCCTTGATGTGAGCCGCAAGACGCTAGCGCCAGATTCCTCCCTATAAGAAACTCTATGCTTGGAACTGCTCCCCGACGTGATGGTGTTAGGAGCGTTCCAAATGAATCACGTGTGGGCAGTAACATTCAAGGACGCAGAAAGTGCCAAAAAGTTGGTTGATCTTCGCGACGTAAAAGTAAAAGATCTTCGCTGCATGACGACCCGAAGGTGCTGCGAGTGAAAGTGCACCGGGTTCTTTATGGTGCGCCCGACGACATGGTGCGAGCCGCGTTTGCGCCGTACGGCGTAGTGACTGACGTCGCAAGAGACCGGTGGCGTGTGTCTGGGTGTGACAAGGGCTCGACAACACGCCTTGTGTCGCTGAAACTCAAGGCAGGCATCACGCCCGACGACGTGTCCCACCAGCTCCGAATCTCCGGGGTCAACGCACTCGTAGTCGTTCCGGGGCGTCTGCCACTTTGCCTGCGGTGTCAGCGTTCTGGCCACGTTCGACGGGAGTGTCGTGTTCCGCGCTGCACTCGTTGTCGCCGTTTTGGCCACGAGGCCTCACAGTGCGTGCAAACTTACGCCACTGTCGCCGGACCAGTGGGGTGTGACGACAAGTCTGAGCACCTCAAGGATGAAGCTGAAGCGGAAGAAGTCGCCGCTCGAGGAGGGGGAGATGAGCCAGCGTCGACGCATTAGCTCAAGGACCTACCGACGTGCAAGTCACCCGCCGTACAAGCTGGCAAAGAGGGCCAGGGAAAAGAAAATGACCTGCCGGGCCTCAACGCACTGCCAGCAGTGAAGCAAGCTGCCCAGGGAGGAGCCATTTTGGAAACCAACCTAGCGGATGGTGGGAAGGAGCCTGACGATGACACCATCGATATGGACACGAGCAAGGACCTCGCTAGCAGCACCTGCGGAAAGCGTGGACGCGAGAGCAACGCCGAAATGACAGAAGGCGACAACGCGACTACCAACGAGCCACCTTGCGAAGCGGTGGCGTTCCACACAGAAGCCCAAGCGTAGCGTTCCACCGGACAGGAAAGCGACAGCGTCGACGCTGGCGACGACGCCGACGTAGTCGCACGAGTGGTGGGCGCCAGTGTGCCAGTGCGCCAGCGTCGGTCATCCTTGTGTCTTTGAGACTACTGGCCCGTAATGCAGTAGTTCATTCTGCGCTGCTTTTGAATCCACGCCCGGTACCCGTGGTGCTGTCTGTAGTGTATGTGGGGACAGGACTACGTAAGGATATTGTCGATGTCGGAACAGATGCCCTAAATTGGTATGGGTCATATGACAGCTTCTATTTCATTTCGCCGGTGCACTTGGCTGACTATAGCGGTTCGCTCCTCTTCCTGGCTGCTAGGAAGTGAGACAGAAGCAAGCAACTGCTAGGAAGTGAGAAAGAAGCAAGGCAGTAAATATGACGAGCAAACTTTCTTGCCGTCAATGCCAAAGTTAAGTGATGATGACAGAGCAAGCATGGAGGCGCCGATCAGCTTGCAGGAGATAAATAAAGCCATCGACGAATTATTCACAGGGAAGTCGACGGGGCCAGATGGATTGGTAACCGAGTTTTACAAGTTCTTCAGAGAAGATATAGCAGTAATTTCTACAGGGTAATAGCGGAAGCGTATCAATCCAGGAGAACACCGCCTTCGTTCCGGAAAAGCCATATTGTGTTAATTCCTAAAACTGATGATCCTGAAAAGCTGTTGGCGGTAGAGTCGTATCGGCCAGTCAGCTTAACGAATGTTGATTACAAAATTTTCATGAAGTTTTTGGCTAGATAATTGCAAGGAGTCATAAAAACAATTGTTGGAACTCATCAAACATGTGGAATTCAGGTGACGATCTATTTTTACCAATATTCATGCCGCAAGAAGTGTATTAGAGTGTTGCGACGCTCTAGGGGGCCACGTGGCGATGACCCAAATTGATTTGCAGAAAGCCTTTGACCGTGTTGCGCATAACATTCTTTTCTCAGTGTTAGAGCACGTTAACGTAGGATCCGTAATCCTCGAAGGCGTAAAGATGTACACTCAGTGCTCAGCTAGTGTTATTGTAAACAAAAAAGTGGGAGAAAGATTTGATATTGCCGCGAACCATACATTGGGTTTGTTTATTTGTGTTTTGCTTTTACCGCCCGGCTGCGCCGGTCTGCGTTATCTGTTGTGATAGGGAGAGCATTTCGATCTAACGTGAACAGCCCAGAATAATCTTCTTGGATCTACTATGTTCTCGATGCGAATCGACGTTTCGAGAACCACGCGCGCGGAAAGATAAAAAGCCTGCAGTGCGGACGCCGGGGCATTCGATTCGACAACACTCGCCTGTGCAAGTCACTTTGTTGACCGCTGCTTCGCCGCCTCTGTATTCTTTTGAGTTGTTAGGGGAGCACAAGTTCGCTCCAATAAACGTATTTCTCATTCAAGACAACTGCTTCGTCCTTGGCTTCGTGACATCTGGTGGAGGTGCTGGGTACGCACCCTTCATGCCCACTACAACCTCTGGAAGCCGCCAAGCCAGTCCAACAAGAGCCAGCCTCCGCGTGCAAGATTTACCACCCGAGTTCGGTCTACTACCGGAGAAGACGAAGAAGAAAGACGTCGCAACCAGCACCATGCTCAACCAAGCCAATCCTCCTGTCTTTCTGCAGCAGCCACGGGAACCGCCATCATTCCGAGGAGCCCCCGCAGAAGACCCAGAAGAATGGTTGGAAAAACTGGAGCGCGTCCGGAAATTCAACAGGTGGGACGACGCAGAAACGTTCCGGCACGTTTTCTTTTACTTGGAAGATTCTGCTCGCACTTGGTTCGAGAACCACGAGAGCTCCTTGACAAACTGGGCTCAGTTCAAAAGCGAGTTCACTAAGACCTTCACTACCGTGGTCAGAAAAGAACGCGCAGCGCTTTTACTCGAAACTCGAACGCAGCACCCCAACGAAGGGGTAGTGATCTTTCTTGAGGAGATGAAGAGGTTGTTTCGACGTGCGGATCCGGAGATGACAGAAGAAAAGAAACTAAGGTTTCTCATGCGAGGGGTAAAGCAGGAGCTTTTTGCTTGCCTTGTCCGCAATCCTCCCAAGACGGTGGCCGAATTCGCGTCTGAGGCGGCCGCGATGGAGAAGACGCTGGAAGCTCGAATGAGGCAGTACGATCGCCCGGTCAACGTGATGGTTTCCGAGACGATCGGTGCCGGGGCTACAAGCTCCGACACACTGCGTGAGACCATCCGAGCAGTGGTCAGGGAGGAGCTTCGGAAGCTTTTTCCGACGACGCCGCAACCTCAAGTGGCTTCCCTGACTGACGTCATCCGCGAAGAGGTTCAACACGCTTTGGGCACTTCTATGCCATCCGAGGCACCCCGCGAGCCACAGGTGATGACCTATTCTGTGGCTGTTCGTCGACCCCGCCCTGCTCCAACCCGTCTACAAGAAGCTCCACCGTACCGCCGTCCACTCTCGCCGCCGTCCCCACTCTCGCCGCCATCGACCGTACCGCCGTACACAGCCCAAACCCAGACGCCGAGGAAGACTGACGTTTGGCGAACGCCAGATCATCGTCCGCTGTGCTACCATTGCGGGGAGGCCGATCACATCTATCGTCGCTGCCCGTACAGGAGACTCGGACTGCGTGGTTTCTCCGTCGACGCCCCACGCCCCCGACCCGGCCAGCGCCCTACTGAGATCGACGAATACCTGTCCAACACCAACCGAGGACCAGCCCGCTCACACCGATCGCCATTGCCCTACCCATACCAGTCGCGTAACCGCCGTAGCAATGCTGATTTCGCACGTGGAAGGTCCCCCAGCCCACGCGGGGGAAACTAAAAGCAGCAACTTCTGGAGGTGAAGTTGCTCTACGGCGAAATACTGGAAACCCTCCAACGACGCAAGGACGCACCGAAGACAGTGATTCACGACATGCCCTCATCCCGACGACCCGACCCAGCCCTGACGAGACTCCTGAACACGACGACAGCTACACGGCGCGACGCGTACCCGACCTGACCGAGACGTCCGTTGAGAAGACAACGACAACGACGATGCACGGTTCTACTCTGCTTGTCCAGTACGGTAAGCATGCTTTGCAATTTGTCTCCCGAGTTCAGGGGCGTAGCCAGGGGGGGGGGGGCACCCCGGGCCCGTGTCCTTCCCCTCCTCCCCCCCCCCCCCCCCGCCGAAAAGTTTCGCAGGCTGGGGTGCAGAACCGCCTGAAGTCGCCTGCAGGCGCGGAACCTGCAGTTTTAAGGGCATTCTTGCTCATATAGAGCTGAAAACAAGGGCTACGTCAACGTCTGATTCCTGTGCCCGCTCCAGATGCTGTACATGTCAACATTCATATACAGCCCGGCTGCATTTCGCGCCGGGTACACCGGGCAGCGCCGGGAACCTGCCGCGGGCCGATCGAGGCAGTCCCGCTGTTTCGCTGGCACAACAGCACGGCCGGGAAATGGCGGAACAGCAGGAAAAGCCTCATATATATGCATACATGTGGTCAGGACTTTAGCATTTCATTCCTTGTCTTTACACTGGTACAAAATATAATCACATGACAGAGCATGTCACTGTATTTTGTTCACTCAACTATCAATCCTTGATACGTTTATTTTTCTACTGACATCTCATTTTATTGACTATTGCAGTTCCATAATTTCTGCTGTATGAAAAGCATTGCTCTGCCCATCTTGTATTTCCTCCACATCACCAAAACTGTGTAATTCTCTTTGTTGCGGAGCTTTGTCTTTTTCGCACTATTCCATTGTTTCCTTCACCTCCTTCTTGATTAGAATCGCATTCTGCATTTGCTTAACCGAAATTTAACTGAAGCCATGTCTGTTCGATTTAACGGATAGAAATAGAATGAAAGTTAAAAAAAACGTGCAACAAGCTCAACATTGAACAGCAGTGCAATAAGGTGTTCCGCTAAGCCTAAGTTTACTATTCACGTTACTCGCACAAAACATAACAAAAAGGGGATTACTTAAAGACGAAGACGCACGTTTGCTAGCTTCACCGCCAAATATACGAATGTGCTGCACGCACACTACACTGCGCTTCCAAGGTTATCGCGGGAAAGCTACTCTAAGCAGAAAGAACACCAGCTTTCGCAAATCTTCTATGCCAGTTTCGTTATATCGTCGGCGTAGATAAAAGGCAAACAAGTGTGTGCTTGATAACAACGAATTTAAAGCTTGAAACCCAAAGGGTGGCTAGTCAGTCGTGCGGGTCATTGTTGTAGCATGGAACAGACAACGAGGGAGAGAAGAGTGCGAAATCTTGATTTTCATGGTTCCGAAACAAAACCGTAGGACGGTGGCACGCATGGCCGCTCGATGCTGGCGCTATAACCTTCAAATTGTGTTCGTCTGTACTTCATGACTAATAAGAAAACTTATTAGTCCCTTTCCTAAAGGAAAATCTAAAACACGCGAATTTTGATAGTAAACACGCAGTGTTGGCCTCACTTCTGCCTGACAAACTTCGTGGACCGCGCGCCACTCCCGAGCACACTTATGATCACGCTCACGAGCGCGTGCCCGCATAACCGCCTGCTCTATGGCCGAACGAATCACCCGTGGCCTCCCCATAGACCGGCGAACGGGAATTTAGGTCATCATCTGGCTCCTTAAGGTGGGCTTTACTGTTAGCGTTCAGCATGCACAAATCGCATGTTAAAGTCAGTTATTTCAAGCTTCGTTTGAGAAACAACGCGCAAAGAGCCTTGCCAACATATTGCCGCGAACCATACATTGGGTTTGTTTATTTGTGTTTTTCTTTTACCGCCCGGCTGCGCCGGTCTGTGTTATCTCTGCGCCAAGGAAAGCGCGTGTTCCATTCTTTCTTTCTGTGCCGCATGTGTTATCTGTTGTGATAGGCAGAGCATTCCGATCTAACGTGAACAGCCCAGAATAATCTTCTTGGATCTACTATGTTCTCGATGCGAATCGACGTTTCGAGAACCACGCGCGCCAAAAGATAAAAATTCCCCCGCATTTCCCCGAGGGGGAGAATGTGAAAGTGCGAATGCACGGTTGTCGGCCCGCTTGCGGCGCTTGCGCTCGGCCCCCGCAGCCCACCGCCTCGCCGCCTTCTCTTCCATCTCTTCCATCGGGTTTGTAGTATCACGTGTACACCACGCAGTTATCAAGCCGCTATAACGCCGCTGAGTCGCCAACGCACGCCGCTGACGATGTAGTTTGAATGCGTTAAAGATATAAGGCGCGTCACTAACACTGATATCAGCGTCGCGTCCGTGGCTTGGTCGGTAGAGCGTCGCGCTGCGGCCGCAAAGTCCTCGGATCGAAACCTGGCGCCGGATGCTGTTTCTTTTTTAAATATAGAGGAGCACTGCGGACGCCGCCGCCGCCGCCGCCGGCGGCGGTGGATGGTTTGGGGTCGCTTATAAAGTGCATTCGCACTTAAAAAGCCTGCAGTGCGGACGCCGGGGCATTCGATTCGACGACACTCGCCTGTGCAAGTCACTTTGTTGACCGCTGCTTCGCCGCCTCTGTATTCTTTTGAGTTGTTAGGGGAGCACAAGTTCGCTCCAATAAACGTGTTTCTCATTCAACACAACTGCATCGTCCTTGTCTTCGTGACATCTGGTGGAGGTGCTGGGTATGAAGGGTGCGTACTTCTGGAGGTGAAGTTGCTCTACGGCGAAAAACTAGAAACCCTCCAACGACGCAAGGACGCGCTGAAGACAGTGATTCGCGACATGCCCTCATCCCGACGACCCGACCTAACCCTGACGAGACTCACGAACACGACGACAGCTACACGGCGCGACGCGTACCCGACCTGACCGAGACGTCCGTTGAGAAGACGACGACAACGACGATGCACAGTGCCCGACCATCAACACGTACAAGCAGAGATACGACGCCCCGACGAACCCGGAACTCGAGGACGACTGCATCTGACGTCAGGGTGTCCATCGACGGCTTTGACGTAGTCGCCATAGAGTTTGTAGTCGCCCTCGTAGACACGGGAGCTGACTATTCGGTAATGAGCGGACCATTTGCGTCTAAACTGAAGAAAGTTATGACCAGATGGGACGGTCCGCATATACGCACAGCAGGAGGCCACCTCGTGACGCCAAGTGGAACGTGCACATCGCGCGTCACCATAGACGGCACGACGTACCCTGCCGCGTTCGTCATCTTGCCTAACTGCTCCCGCGACGTAATTCTCGGAATGGACTTTTTGACGGACAACGGCGCAATAATTGATCTGCAGACCAAGTCGATAACTTTTTCCTCCGATCACTCCATGACGCCGGAACCGAACCCCAAACACCGTGCAGCTGTAAGGATAGCCGATGATCATATCACCCTGCCACCTCGCGCAAGTTTGATGATCACCGTCTACTGTGAAGGTGCTGCTCCTGACGTTGAAGCTATCGTGGAGAGTGACCAAAGGTTGCTTCTCGACCGCGGTGTGTCTGTCGCAAGAGGCATTGCGCGCTTCAAGGAACACCAATCCCACATTTTGGTTACTAATTTCACCGAGGAGTACCAGCATTTAAACAAGGGCGCGGCAATTGCATTCCTCGAAGAAACGCAAGAAGCAAGTGACGTGATCGCGGTCGCCGACTTTTAACGCACCCCCGTAGAAACCTTCAAGCTCCCGCAGCCCTTCGACGTGAATCCGGCGCTACCGCAAGAACAACGGAACAAATTATTGGCTTTGCTGCGTCGCTATAGCGGATGTTTTTCGTCGAGCGCAAAACTACGTCAGACCCCTCTAGCGAAGCACCGAATAATAACCGAAGATGGAGCCCGACCTACCCGACAGTCACCGTACCGCGTCTCTTCACACGAACGGGAAGCCATCCGGACTCAAGTCGACGACATGCTCAGCGACGACATTATACAGCCATCGAAAAGCCCCTGGGCTGCGCCCGTCGTACTCGTAAAGAAAAAAGACGGCACATTAAGGTTTTGTGTTGACTACCGGCGACTGAACAAAATCACGAAAAAGGACGTGTACCCCCTCCCCCGAATCGACGACGCCCTCGACCACCTCTGCCACGCGAAGTACTTCTCATCGATGGACCTGAAGACCGGCTACTGGCAAATTGAAGTGGACGAGAGAGACCGAGAGAAGACTGCATTTATAACCCCAGACGGCCTATACGAGTTCAAGGTGATGCCGTTTGGGCTGTGCACAGCACCAGCGACGTTTCAAAGAGTCATGGACACTGTGCTAGCTGGCCTTAAGTGGCACACCTGCCTCGTATACCTCGACGACGTAGTGGTATTCGCCCGGACTTTCGACGAACACCTTGCAAGGTTGGAGTCTGTACTCGAGGCCATTCGTACGTCGGGGTTGACGCTGAAGCCTGAAAAGTGCCGTTTCGCATACGGGGAACTCAAGTTCTTGGGCCACGTCGTCAACGCCGCGGGAGTCTTACCTGACCCGGCAAAAACTTCAGCTATCGCGAACTTCCCTAGGCCGAAAGACAAGAAGGGCGTGCGAAGATTTCTCGGGCTGTGCGCATACTACCGGCGCTTCGTCGCAAACTTCGCACGCATTGCAGAGCCACTCACGCGCTTGACGAAAGACAGCACCCCTTTCAGCTGGGAAAACGACCAAGAAAAAGCATTCTGCGAGCTGCAAAAACGCCTGCAAAGCCCGCCCGTGCTCGCTCATTTCGACGAAAATGCCGAAACGGAAATGCACACGGACGCCAGTGATATAGGCTTGGGTGCCGTACTTGTCCAAAAGCAAAGCGGCTGCGAAAAGGGTAATTGCCTATGCCAGCCGTGGTCTGTCGAAGGAGGAGAAAAACTATTCTGCCTCTGAGAAAGAGTGCCTGGCTATTATATGGGCGATTTCAAAATTTCGCCCATACGTGTATGGAAGGCCATTCAAGGTTGTAACAGACCACCATGCGCTGTGTTGGCTCGCCAATTTGAAGGACCCCTCTGGCCGTCTTGGGCGGTGGAGCTTGCGCCTACAGGAGTTCGACGTTACAGTCGTTTATAAATCAGGCAGGAAACACTCCGACGCCGACTGCCTGTCCCGCGCCCCCGTCGATCCACCACCACAAGACTCTGATGAAGACAGCGCGTTCTTCGGGATCGTGACGGAGAGCGACCTAGCCGCCCAGCAGCGTGCCGACCCCGACTTACGCGTCATAATCGAGTACCTCGAGGGATGCAACGTTGCCGTTCCTAGGACCTTCAAACGCAGCTTACCAGCATTCAGCCTGAGAAACTCCGTCCTCGTGAAGAAGAATTTCATCCCCGGAACAAAAGCGAATTACCTTCTCGTCATCCCCGCGGACCTTCGTGACGAAATTTTGGAAGCGTGCCACGACGACCCGTCTTCCGGACATCTCGGCACAGCCCGCACTATTGGAAAAATCAAGGCGAGGTACTACTGGCCCGGCCTTACCTCTGACGTCACCCACTACGTCCGGAGCTGCCGTGACTGCCAGCGACGAAAAACGCCGCCGACAAGACCCGCCGGACTTCTACAACCGATCGCCGTCCCATCGAGACTATTTCAACAGATTGGAATAGACCTTTTAGGCCCGTTCCCTACGTCACGATCACAGAACAAGTGGATTGTCGTAGCGACAGACTACATGACGCGCTACGCAGAGACCGCCGCTCTTCCGAGGGGGACTGCACAAGAAGTGGCAAAGTTCTTTATAAGCCAAGTTGTGCTGCGACATGGAGCCCCGGAAGTCCTAATCACAGACCGCGGAACGGCATTTACTGCGGAGCTGATGCAAGGAGTATTACGCTACAGCAACACGGATCACCGAAGAACCACGGCGTACCACCCCCAAACGAACGGACTAACAGAACGTCTGAACAAGACAATCGCAGATATGCTGTCAATGTACGTTAACGTTGAACATAAGACTTGGGACGAAGTGCTCCCGTATGTCACGTTTGCGTACAACACGGCTATCCAGGAGACGACGCAGCTGACGCCGTTTGAGCTTGTCTACGGTAGAAGGCCGACTACGATGCTCGACGCCATGCTTCCGCACGTAGAAGACGACGACCTCAACGCCGACGTCCACGGATATCTTCAACGTGCGGAGGAGGCCCGCCAGCTCGCTCGAGTTCGTATAACGGACCAGCAGCTGGTGGATGCGGGCCGCTACAACCTCCGACGCCGAGACGCTGAGTACCAACCAGGGGATCGTGTGTGGGTTTGGACTCCCATCCGACGACGCGGACTCAGTGAGAAGCTCCTGCGACGCTATTTCGGACCCTACCAGATTCTACGACGTGTTGGCCAACTTACCTACGAAGTGATCCCTGATGGTGACTCCGGCACATCACGACAACGCAGGCGGCCTGAAGTTGTCCACGTGGTTCGCCTAAAACCTTTCTACGGACGATGACGAACTTTTATTTTCATTTGTTCGGACTGTCGCTTATGTTAGCACCGGGTCGATGCACTTTAGAGGGGGGGTAATGCCGCGAACCATACATTGGGTTTGTTTATTTGTGTTTTGCTTTTACCGCCTGGCTGCGCCGGTCTGCGTTGTCTGTTGTGATAGGGAGAGCATTTCGATCTAACGTGAACAGCCCAGAATAATCTTCTTGGATCTACTATGTTCTCGATGCGAATCGACGTTTCGAGAACCACGCGCGCCGAAAGATAAAAAATTCCCCCGCATTTCCCCGAGGGGGAGAATGTGAAAGTGCGAATGCACGGTTGTCGGCCCGCTTGCGGCGCTTGCGCTCGGCCCCCGCAGCCCACCGCCTCGCCGCCTTCTCTTCCATCTCTTCCATCGGGTTTGTAGTATCACGTGTACACCACGCAGTTATCAAGCCGCTATAACGCCGCTGAGTCGCCAACGCACGCCGCTGACGACGTAGTTTGAATGCGTTAAAGATATAAGGCGCGTCAACACTGATATCACCGTCGCGTCCGTGGCTTGATCGGTAGAGCGTCGCGCTGCGGCCGCAAAGTCCGCGGATCGAAACCTGGCGCCGGATGCTGTTTCTTTATAGAGGAGCACTGCGGACGCCGACGCCGCCGCCGGCGGTGGATGGTTTGGGGTCGCTTATAAAGTGTATTCACACTTAAAAGCCTGCAGTGCGGACGCCGGGGCATTCGATTCGACGACACTCGCCTGTGCAATTCACTTTGTTGACCGCTGCTTCGCCGCCTCTGTATTCTTTTGAGTTGTTAGGGGAGCACAAGTTCGCTCCAATAAACGTATTTCTCATTCAAGACAACTGCTTCGTCCTTGGCTTCGTGACAATATACTGTCGTCGGTGAAGCAGGGGTGCCCCCTGAGTCCCTTGTTGTTTGCGATTTATCTTGAGCCCTTTTGTTAAAGATTCTTCAAAATGAAAATATACACGGATTCCGTTTGCACTGCAGTGAAGTTAAAATTTTGTCATATGCCGATGACATCGCTGTTTTTTGTAGTGATAGGAAAAGTGTGAGTGAGGTGGTGAATGATCTAAAGCGATTTTGCGAGTTGTCTGCCAGTGCAGTTAACTGGAACAAGTGCATAGGATTTTGGCACGGTGACTGGCAAAGTAGGCCAGTGTTTTTCGAGAACATGCCTTGGACGACAACTCCGGCCAGGTATCTGGGCATCCCACTCGAAAACTACCAGGACGCTAGAGAGTACTGGGACAGAGTAACTGATATATAGTTAGATAGAAAATAACACAATGGAAGGAAGGGATCTGTCAATGTTTGCCCGTGCATCAGTATGTAATGTGTTTGCCGTTGCCAAGGTATGGTACGTCCTACAGGCGATTTGTATGTCAAGAAGGAACATACAAAAGCTGCACAGAGTGTTCGCGGTGTTTTTGTGGGGCTCAAGTTGGGAGCGCATGAGTCGAACTAATTTGTTTCGCTCGGTGAAAAGTGGTGGATTGGGACTGGCACATTTGTTTATCCGACAAATAGTTTCTAGGTTTATGTTTCTGAGAGATCAGAGAGATTGCTTTCTACGTACGGTGTACAAGTCCGACTACGTGATGTTATTCCAGACTATGTAGTTTCAACTTCTGAAATGCGATGTGTACGTGCACATGTGCGTGGGGTCTTGCGCAAAGTGGTGGATGCTTTTAGGATTTTAAGGGTTAGGTTTTCCTTGGAGTATTTGAGTTATGTACCGCGGAAACGTTTGTACAAAGATATGATTGATGTGTGTCTGCCTGTTCCGGTTTGTCGTCAGTTATATGCAGTGGGTTCAGGAAAAGGTGTTCTAAAAAGAGTGAAACGAATGCCAGTACGTTCAGCTGTTAAATCTTTCTTCTTTAAACTTCCCAGCGGCACGCTACCGGTAAAACCCTGGCTGCAGGAAAAAGGACTATATGTACACCCCATGGACACTTAACTGTCGATTATGCAAAAAGCTGGGAATAATTGAGCACATCTTTCTGGACTGTTGGGATGCGGTGTTCCTCTGGGACATCCTCCAACGAACCTTGAAAGAAGACTTACCATTAACACCTTATGGCATTCGCTTTTTACCCGTAAACAATGATGGAGGCGTGCCCTTTAATATGTTCATGGCACTCGGTCTGCATTCTATGTGGAAAACTCGTATGGCGGTTCAAAATGCCGAAGAGGATGCTTGCACAGTGCGAGAGTACATCATTGAAAGCGTTGCTTATATAAGAGAAGTGTATAGAGTCATGCCGAAGAACCTGAGTGGTTACCCATTCTGGATGTTCTAGCGCAGTTTAAGATGTTTTAAGCCACTCCCTTCAACCGACTGGTGGCTGAAGCTACTAATTTGTGTACTGGGAAGCGCGTTTTGTGTTGTCGCCAAGCAGGCAATAAAGGAAAAAAAAGTATCGTAGTGTAGTAGTTCCGTTCCTGCGAAGCAAGCATCCTAACGCGGGTTCAAATCCGGTTACCGCTATTTTTTTTTCATTTTCAAGGGTTTGTTATATTTGAATATTGACATTTGTTATCGTGCATATAATATATCTGTGACATGTTTATGCATGATAGCATTTCGGGTATTTTCGTTGCCTTTTGGTCAGTTTCAGTTACTGCTTTTTGTACGTTTTTGCGGGTTTGCCCTTTTAGGTAGGTAAGCTTGACCTTCAGCCTCTCCACATAACTTTTTACACTGCCCTAACGTCTACATAAGCTGTCAAAGCGTGAGATTTATAACGTTTCCCAAAGGAACACTTTATTACAGCACCTATATGCAACCATTCTCGGTTGCGAAAAACGCACGCACTGGATACCTTCAATTTTGTGTATTGGTGCGAAGCCGTACCAATTCTGCCCCCTTGAAACACCTTAAAAACTGTGACTGATTCCTCTGTCATATGAATCGGTAAAACACGAAAGTGAAAGTTCAGCGAAATCTGCCAGCTGAGCATGATTTGCGGGTCGGCGGCTGTCGTGTGGGTGTGCTTGGCGAGCGAAGTCCTTCTGGCGGGTCGCTTCGGCAAAGGTGTACTGGTGTATTTCTGTGACGGATATGACGTCAGTAAAATCTTGGGGTATCCCCGGCACAAAACACTTTCGTGTTAAAATATAAAACCGAAAACGAACAACCTTAATTATAACGTAGCCTTTGGTACTAAAGCTTGCTTCCCCGCAAGAAGACGCTGTGTGCTGGGGTGCACCCTTTACAGGCCGTTTGGTTCGTTGTACTTGCGTCATTTCCGTGACGGATATGACGTCAATGAAATCTTTGTGTATCCGGGAATAAAACATTTTCGGGTTAAAAATCGAAGGTGTTCAGTGTGTGCCCACTTTCGGACACTTAGGAGTAAAACTTCAAATAATGGTGTTGGCACGTTAATAAAATGGTGTGATAACGTTGCAAAACTCCATTTCCACCCACATCACAACTTCATATCGACCCCTGCCAAATATGCTCTTCGCGGTAACCAGGCAGCACAGGCGCTGGTCCTAGAACCCACCCATCGGGCATCCCAAAAAGAGTCAAAGCGAACCTAGAAGCCACATCTAATATACACAGGTATTATCAAACACTACTGACTAGAGACAACTATGCCGGCCATTCGCAGATCAGGCCGCGAAAGAACCAGAAGTAATCCGGAAACAACTACATACCCACACCCACCACGCTTACATGCCCCCACCCCACAATACCACTGTCAAGCCATTCAGTAGCAGATATCACAGTTTGGGCATGCCAACGAAACCCAAATCCCCCTCCCATCTTCAACCCCCCCCGATATGAGCAGTCAGAGAGTCAGCTAACCAGCTCTTGTCCCGGCATATAGCTATTGCTAGCAGAAAGGACGAAAAAATTCCCTCGCACTTCCCCGAGGGGGAGAGTGTGTAAGTGCGAATGCACGGTTGTTGATTGCGCGATTACGGTGGATATCGTGATCTTGGAGTGGAGAGGAGGCGCCCAACACCCGCAGTCACTGAGCGGAGAGAGGAGGAGGAGTGTAGCGCCCGCCGTTACGGCGAGGGCTACACGAGCGCCCTCACGCGTCGGAATGCGGAGCGCCCGCTACGCGAGCGAGAGCTCTCCCGCCCGAAGTGGAGAGGAGGCGCCCAACACCCGCAGTCACTGAGCGGAGAGAGGAGGAGAGTAGCGAGCGCCCATCTCCCCCCGTTGCTAGGGAAGACGAGGAGGAAGACGAGGAGCGCGCGCACCCGCACCTGTTGCTATGCGGACGACGGCGGCGGACGATTCAGGCTCGCTTAAGAAGTGCATTCGCACTTAAAATGGCCTACCGCACCACTTGAGCTTTGGACTAATGACACTGCCCACATACATGCTCGCTTCAGTTATGCTATTTTACGCTTTTTCGGCACACGCTCATCTTGAATCCTGGTCTTCTTTTGCAGTGAGCTTGAGGTTAACTCCAACTGGGGGCTTGCGATGTGCCAAGCGACATACTGTATCCGGTAGCAGTTGATTATGTTGACCCCTCAGAGATCTCAGCGCAAGTGAGTTACAAACTGGAAGATCCGGGTGTCTTCACAAAATGGCTGCATGAATGACGATTCATAAAGCAGGCTTCACAAATCACGAAACAGGCTTCACTACCTCAAAACCGGAAGAGGTGGGCTAATTGTGCTCACGCAGTAGACGTGAAAAGTGAATTGTAGAGCTAGGAAGCGAAACACAAGAGACATCTTTTCATAATGCAAGAAAAAGGGCCCATCTCCCCGCGAGGGGGACTCGAGTAAATGCGTCGCATAGGGGGTGGGTGTATTGCGTTAACGTTTAGTGTTTGGGGAGTTGGTGGTAGTGAATGCGTTGTATCAGCAGCTTCTTGACGCAGTTTGAATGAGCCAAGGATATAAGGCGCGTTCGTAGCCTTTCATTCTGTGTCGGTTTTGTGGCGCAGTGGGAAGAGCACCATGTACCTCGCGTTCCGCCCACAGGTAGTGAATGCGTTGTATCAGCAGCTTCTTGACGTAGTTTGAATGAGTCAAGGATATAAGGCGCGTTCGTAGCCTTCCATTCTGTGTCGGCTTTGTGGCGCAGTGGGTAGAGCACCATGTACCTTGCGTTCCGCCCGCAGGTCGTGGGATCGAACCAGGCGCCGGTAAATATTATTTTTATATAGTGTAGGGGGAGGGGTGCGGACCTGTTGTTTGAGAGCGAGGAGGGTAGCGTGATGCGGGAGAGGAGGAGTGGGGGAGAGGGCGCACCTGGAACGGCTGTTGCGGACGCCGAGGCACGCCGACAACGCCGGGTGACATCGTGAGTTAAAGAAAGGCTCTGCATTTAAAAAATCATGCTTTTATTGCCCGAAGAAGGGAGCGCGTGTATCAAACTAACGGCAGAATTTGGGACTGGGCTACGATCCACGGCGTCCCTGGACCACGTGCAGGCAGGAAACGAATCGCTCGTAGAGCCTCCTGACGGTCCAGTGGGCACTGGTCGTGTAGAACTCGGTCCGAGCTCGTAATGTCGTCTTCGGTCCTCCCCGTCACCCTGGCGGTCACTTGCTGACCAGAGCACAGAAGGGACCGGACCTGTCGGCGCTGTTTCCGCTGACGACGCAACAGGGCCCACTGCTGGAAGCGCCGGCGCAGGCCGTCCAGAGGCCCGCCCAGAGCTGCCTGCCGCGCCGACGGGACGACCGCTGCTTGACGTGCGTCGCGAGCGGGTCTTCCTCGAGCCTGCGCTCGAGCTCGACCGTAGACAGCACCGACGACGGCTCGCCGCGGGGTGGCGCAGCCGACGAAGAAGGGCAGTCCTCGCTCGACGGCGAGGCGCAGAGGAATAAGGGCGAGCCGGGATAGGACGTAGCCCGGGGCTGCCCGCTGCTGCTCGAGCAGAGGTCAGAAGAGCTCGCGTCGCAGCTGCTGCCGTCGTCGGTTAGGTTTCGGTACCCCTGGCTGATCAAGCGTCCGCAGCTGCTGGGAAGCGACAGCGTGCTGGGCGTGTTGCGAAAGTCCACCCGCTGGCCGGGAGCGTCCACGATGCGAGCCGAGGGGCAGCTCCTCCTCATCCGGAGAGGCAGTGGGGGAGGGCAGTGTCGCGTACCACCTCCACACCGGAGGGAGGGAGGAAGACGCAGTGTCGGGTAGCTCCTCCTCATGGGGAGAGGGAGTGGGGGCGGCAGTGTCGCGTATCAGCTCCCCAACCGGAGTCAGGGAGGAGGACTCAGTTTCGGGCTCAAGTAGCTCCTCCTCATCCGGAGAGGGAGTGGGTGAGGCAGTGTCGCTTATCACCTCCCCAACCGGCGTCATGGAGGAGGACGCATTGTCGGGTAGCTCCTCCAGAGCCAGAGACGGGTAGGGAGACGGAGAGTAGGGACACGCGGTCTCCCCCTGCCGTTGCTGGTGGCCGCTGATCTGCCGGGAAGGCTCCTCCCTCGCCTGCACAGGTTGCTGCTCGCTCGGGAAGACCTCGAGGGTCGAGCAGTAGAACTCGAGCGAGAAGAGCGAGCAGGCGGGCGTCAGGTACTCGGGGCTGTAATCGCTGGCTGAGTCGGCGCCGACCGCGGTGTCCCAGTCGCCGCGCTCGCTGGGGCAATGAGGACCGCACAGGGCTGCGCGAGCGACATTGGACTCCATGCACGGGTTTTCACCGGCGCCTATCTCACCGCATGGTTTTGGGCTGCGACGAACAATGTAGGAATGTAAAGAGGGGTAGCGGCGTAAGACATTTGTTAGTTATACGAGGTTAATATACAACACTCACTGTGACTGATGCTCCAGGTCTGACTGCTTCGGCCGGTCTTCCGCGGGCGATTCCATTTCCCTGTCTGGAACACTTCGTTCTCTTCTGACACGTAGGAGAACAGCGCGGCGCTGCTGCTTATGATGGTGATGATGCCCTCAATGTTTTTGGAACGTACCCACAAGGGTGGATTAGCCAGGACTAAATCACTGATGGTAACATTTCGATAGTGCTTATAGTACCAGTTTTTTATTTCCATCAAAAGAACGTCGTGAAATGAAATTTTGCTATGAATAAAACCCCAATTAGGCGGGACTCACAACAACGGATAAACCCGTCTTTTTGTCCCGCGGAGCCCGCTCACGTGACGAATTTCTGACTCCGCTCATCGGCGGGGACGGCCCGCGGATGGACCGGGAAAGAAACTGCCTCCGCATGTTCGCGGTCTACTGCGGCCAGGGATTCGCCACGGTGGGGTGAATCTCCTCGCCCTTCCGCGCGCGCATGCGCAGTCAGGTCCCGGTAATCACGGTAACAACGTACACGACGGAACAGACGGGCGGACCTCCGCGGGGAATGGAACGTGTTTGTGGCACTGCAGTCGCACCGTTTTCGGTTGTAGCCTGTGAGTGGGCGGCTTTTTCACCGCGGCATGGTCGACACGTGAGGCAGTGACGGGTGCAGGTGCCGCATGGAATGTTGCGGCTGGAGCTGTGTTGTCGGGAGAATAGGGATAAGAGCGCCTTTGCGTTTGGGGTGCTGTGAGTGGTCGAGAGCCGCTTCCCTTCCTCCGAGTTGTCGTCTGCTAGCCGCTCCGCACGTGTGGATCTGCACAACGTTTTTAGAAAGTGTCTATAAACGTTGGATCTGCCGCCAACCAAGTGCATCCGGTCATTCGGTGACGTTGTGTTGACGTCACGTATTCGTCCGCCCCTGCGGGCCCCCTCGTCCGTCGTGTAAATCCAGCTTGGTGGCGCGCGGAGTGTTTCGCGTGCCTTGGGTTCTTCGCTGCCAGAGCCCAGGGGCTTCTGGCCGACGCCCCTGGCATCTAAATAATGTTTTATCCCCTCTCTCTCTCCACATTAATGTAGTGAGTCGCGCTACAAAGTGGTTTCGGACACATGTATAGATATACTATTTAGTCAAGTACTGCAATGACGAACATCAAAATGGACAAAAAACAAAAAAGTAGGCAGATTCACTCAGTAGGCGTTATCACTGGGAAAGGCGAAAAATACGAGATACGAAATATTTACCACTGGAGAAAAGAATTAGGAGCCATTCCAGTCAGCGAAAGTGGATAACGAGCGAAGCTTTTACCTAACAAGCTTTTTAGGTAAGAGGTGACCTAGAACTTAGGCGAAAGGGACGAGAAAATTTTCTTTTACTTGGACGTGGATGGCGAACATCCTAAGGAAGAGTGGCGTCTCCGACACGGTACTTGCACGCAACCAAGGCCATATATATGTTTGCCGTGGTTGAATGCAGAATAGAAAATATGTTGACAGAAACTGGTATTTCTGGTTACAGCGCACAGTTTCACAGCAAGACTGACCACGGACGCGGCTCCGCGCAGTGCGGTTGTCGGGCGCAGTATTGGCGGTGAGCGCGAACAGAGGCGGCGCTGCGAAGCGCGCCTCCGTGACGTCAGCTTAGGGATTCTCGCATTTGTCGTCTGCTTCACTCAGGATTGCTCTCCCTGGTGTTTCTTTGCGCTCGGTCAACGTCTGATGCTTGTCCGCACCAGAATTGGCGTGTGGGTTTTGTCATAATAATAGGCTTAAAATCGCATACACTAGCTCATGGTGTCAATTAAAGTATAGTTTTGGATACCGCTACGGGAGAAACATTGCCGGCGCCACCCCATTCCTTGCGAAGCCGGTCCTGTGCGGAGCGCGAAGAGTCGGAGCTAGGCGTCAGCTTCTGTATTAAGCAATCTTTCGAGCCAGCTGCTATTAACCGACAACAGAGAGAATACAAGACCAAAACAAATTCTAGGCCTTCAGGGCTGTCGGCTTTGGCAGAAGGCATCACGATTCCCGGTAATCATATGTAAGGTAAAACAGTTTTTGCAACCTTGCCGAACCCTCGGATGCGTTTTGTCACATCACTTTACGTTGTCAAGGCATGAGAGTTTGCCGACATGCACTATAGACTGCAAAACTGTAGTTGAGTTCCAGTGTGTATATACGCGCGTGCTGATTCTATACCAGGCATCTAACCAGTATGGAGGTTTATTGAGCAAAACGAGTCACGTCTTCGTTAAATTTATAGTAACAGATATATGTTTGTTAAGACCTGGAGGGATATTTCGGAACATTTTGCACAGCCATATCTTCCAGATATTCGGATATGCGTTATAGGAAACTGCACTCAAGAAGAGGAGGAGGAGGGGAAAACTTTGTTTAACAATTAATCGATCTGGTTAGTGGGCCGGGTCCTCAGTCCAGGACAAGAGAGTAAAGTAATTTTCTTCAAATCATAGAATGCATCCCGAGTAGAATAGGATTTGTTCTTCGCGTCTGGAAGGGTTGAAAAGCAATAAAGAGCTACTTGGAATTCTTCTTCGGTTTCGAGTTTTATAATATATGCAGGTTACTATTTGTTACGTTAGTCAGCGAGTATATCATGCCTTCAACACCGTAATCATGTCATCATTGTTCGAGTTGAGAGTCAGTTCGTTATGATAACGATATAATTACGATAGAAATTCGGAGCACAAAAGCCGCCTTCGAGTACTGTGGACCACGTTGTTTAGGGCGCGATCGCGGTGGCGTAGCACAAACCGTCTCATTTTATTTGCATGTGAATAAACAAAGCACGCTTCGGATATGCACCTTCTTGCACGCAGCCGTAATGAAAGCCAATTTGTGAATAAGGGAATGTATGCCACACAAAATGAAGGAAATATCTACACGACCTTTGTGAGGCTCCCAAACATCCCGAAACCTCCTAATAAGAAGTTGGTGACGGAGCAGAAAAATTAATGCGTTGGACAGAAAAAAAAAGCAAGAAACATTAATCCGATACAAGACAACAACGAAAGAAACACAATAAAGCCGCTTTATTTCCTGCTGTGCGATGGGCGTGTAGAGGCCGCTGCTTGGTACGTAGTATTAGACTGTTGAGTCTTCATAGGAGTATCTCAAAACTACTGCAGGGAAGCCTACGCATTTTGAATACTTATCGAGAAGCTCTGGTCGCTGATCCTCGCGAATAAGCAAGAAAGGACGAGTTACACACGATCTTCTGACCGATACTCTGAAGAAAGTTGTTCTCTATCTCTTCGTGTGTTGCAAACTTGTGGGGGATACAGCTTCAAATTATTCAGATGCGTCAGAAGTTGGCAATATAACTGAGTCGCTAGAATACGCTTTTTAACGCACTACAGCAACGAAGCGGGCGATTTCTAGCCCAGGCACTGTTGCCCCTCACAAGCGGAGTGTAGCAGACGACAGCGGCGCGAATCCCTAAGCCGACGTCAGAGCCAGGGGGCGCCACTCAAAGATCTCACCGCCAATACTTTCAGCCAGAACCTTCTTCAGGCGCGTGCCTGAATCTAATGGCACGCGCCCTTGCTGTTCTGCAAATCTCAACCATTCATTTCTAAATAAATGTTTAACAGCGAAGCTGCTTAGCAAATCGTAATTTTTCGAATAAAGATTTATTCATCATCATCATCATCGTGTCCGCAGTTAAAAATACCAAGAAATTGCCGAGCGCGCGCTTGTGAGCGCGATCCTCGCGGAGACCGCTAGGCAGTTAACAAAACTAAGAAAATTCCTAGCGCTCGTGTGTGCGTTAACCTCCTTGGTCCCGTGACGATCGCACAGCGTCCCCTGCGCACATTTATCAAGCCAAACATACCCCCTTAGGGAGATTGGCCAAAATTGCACCGAGCTCGCCCGGCCGTTAAAACACCAAGAAAATTCCGAGCTCTCATGTGTGCGTGCATCGCGATGACCCCCCCACCGTCCCCGGCTCACGTTTGTGAAGCCAAGCATACCTACTTCAGGATAGTGGCTAAAATTGGCCAAAAACTCCAGCGTTCGCCGTAATCGTGGCAGTACAACTTGCTCGGAACGAGACAGACTCCTGCGTTCGCCGTAATTGTGGCAAGACTTGCTCCGAACGAGAAAGACACGTCATAGCGAACGCCCCTCCAAGGTGATGTCCAATATGATTATCACTCCCAAAACAATGAAGGAAGCTCACACATCTAGCAACGAAGACGGAGTAAAGGTCGTTGCGGAATCGAGGAAAAAACAAATCGGCTGCAATCCCTTCAAGTCATACGCGTTAGTGTAAGCTTCCTCCGTTTTTTTCTCTGTTCCCCGACAAAGTCAGAGCTCCTGATCATACCACCAAAACGAAAAAGCCGAGGAAACAAGACTGAACCCAATATCAACCTTCGGACGCGCGACGGGATGACCATCCCGCGAACGAAGACGCTGCGTATCCTTGGTCTACACGTCGATGCGCTTGGGCACAATGGCCTTATATACCATCACAAAGCTGGAAACGAAAATATTAACAGCCGTAAGGCTTATCAAGAAAGTGGCAACGAGGCATGCAGGGATGAAGGAAGGCAACCTCCTGAAGCTGGTGCAGTCGTTTGCGATCAGCCACGTGGCCTACGTCGCGGCTTTCCACAACTGGACAACAGCGGAGAGCCGAAAGGTTGATGCGCTGATACGCAAAGCATATAAGACGGCACTAGGCCTTTATACACACACTAATACAGAGCGCCTCTTAGAGCTAGGAATACACAACACATTAAGCGAAATAGCAGAGGCACAACATACAGCACAACTCACAAGACTAGCACAGACGATGACTGGCAGATCGATATTACAAGGTTCTCAAACGAGGCTGCAGGGGGACGGGGACCGATCGCCGCTGCTGCGCGCGCTGCTTCGCTTTCTGCAGGTTCCACCAATTCCCAAACATATGGACCCAGAGATGAACCAAGAACGTCGCCTGGCCAGAGCAAAGGCCCTCACCGCTACATATGCCGCGGACACTGGTGCATACTATGTCGACGCGGCGGCATACCCAGACCGCCCGGGCACGTACGCTGTGGCCGTGGTCGTGGCGACCTCAGGGGAGCTGTACACGGCGGGAAGCGTACGGGCTCGGGACTCCAACCAAGCAGAAGAGCTGGCCATCAAGCCCTGACTAACCCAAAGTGCACAACAGTGTTAAGCGACTCGCGTAGTGCGGTTATGAACTTCGCTACAAACAAAGTGTCCTCGTGCGCGTCTAGGGTGTGCGGGGCAATACCACAACGACTAGTGCCAGTGACCATCAGGTGGTTCCCAGCGCATATGGGCCCGGTGAGCACGGGTGCGAACCGTAACGAGGAAGCAGACCGAACAGCGCATGTGCTCACCGGCCACGGCACTGCCCTAAGCCCTCGACCTACGGAAGGCGACAATGACGGGATGATACCGGTTGGCACATATAAAGGGGTGCTGACCTGGTATCGAGAAAACAGAAGGACATATCCGCCACCACACCGGAATCTCACCCGACGGGAGGCAGTACTGCTACGACAGCTGCAGGCACGCGCAGTATGGACGCCAGTACTCGCAAAGCATGTATGTCCGGAGGTATACCAAAGTGATGTGTGTGCGGTGTGCGGCAGGGATCGAGCCACCATGGTGCACGTGTTATGGGAGTGCCAAGAGACAGACCCACTCACGGACGCGCTGCCACCACGCCTTTCCAGTGCGGTGGCCAGCACAGACTGTAACCTACAGCGGGAGGCCGTTCAGCTTGCGCTGGCGGCCCTTGAACGCCAGCGGCCGAACACGCTGCCTCCCCCCCCCCAGGAGGCCGGCGACAGTAGGTAACCTCTCGCAGGCAACAAAGATGTTGTTTCTCTCTCTCTCTCTCCCTATTCCCGCCTGCGCGCCCGTCCTCTTGGGAGGAACGAGCGAACAGGAGCTTGCACTCGGGAAGCTGTCGGCGCCGCTAATTAATGCGGTCAGTGGCCGAAGCGCGATCAGTGGCCCCTCCGTCGGCCCTGCGAAACAGCCCGAGGCGCTTGCTGGAAGGTGAGTGGGATGCTATGAGGCGTTTCCTGGTATCATTCGGAGTGACACACGCGGAAACGGTTGTTGAGGTTGTTTTGAAGTTTCGACGGGACCTGTATATGGGCATTTCTATGTACCTACAGCTTAAAAAACCGTCACAAGCAGTAGTGAAAGAAAGGAGCAGACGTTACATAGCATGAATATCTGACCAAAGGGTGCAGCTGGAAGAAGTTTAAATGCAGTATGAAAATAATGATGAGGTCATGTAAAGAAAACGAATATCCTTAATCTGATGATTCGTCAGACCACTGATTAGGCATGCGTCCTTCACCAAGGAGCTTCATTAGAGAGTTTTAGCAGTCCGTCCGTTCCGTCGTGTATGTTGTTACTGGGTTGACAGGGACCCGTCTGGGCAGTTGGGCATTCGTCGCGGACCGCGGTAGGGGGATTAGTTCCGCGGGCCGGCCTTCGCCATGTCCGCGCCTCCTTGTCCTTCCTCGTCGCCCTTCCGCGCGCGCAGGCACAGACGGGACCCGGTAAACCCGGTAACAACGTACACGACGGAACGGAAGGACTGCTAAAACGCTCTATTATCAACGCCATTTCCTTGCGGAATAACATTGCGATACTCCGTACCGATATAGGTGCAAGCCAGGCACAGCTGCCTGCCGGTACGATGCAGAGCGTTAAGTGCGTTGAGGTGCCGCACCCTGACCAAATCTAAAAGATACGAATCCTCCCTTATTAACCCGAAAGTGTTTTATTCCCGGATACACAAATGTTTCACCGACGTCATATCCGTCACGGAAATCACGTCAGTACAACGGAGCAAGCGGCCTCTAAAGGGTGCACCCCTGCACACAGGGTCTTCTTGCGGGAAAGCAACATTTAGTACTAAAGAGTAGTTATACTTAGGGCTGTTCGTTTTCAGGTTTTATATTTTAACACGAAAAGGGTTTTATGACGGTATACACAAAGATTTATGTGACGTCATATTCGTCACGGAAGTGACGCCTGTACACCTTTGCCGAAGCCACCCGCCAGCAGGACGTCGCTCGCCAAGCACACCCAGAAGACAGCCGCCAAACCGCAAATCGTGCTCAGTCTTCGGATTTCGCTGCACATTTCACTTTCGTGTTTTAACCGATTTCTATGACAGAGGAATCAACCAAGGTTTTTTTTACGAGAAGAATGCATAAAATGGCTCCACGAGAGCATTTTATGATAAAAATAATACAATTTATTCTTGAATAACGTTATTGGAGCCGAAAAATAAAATAAAAACAGAAATGGGTGGCACTTTCCTAGTCTGGAAAAACTGCGGTTCGTTTAAAAATTTCTCCAGTGCCGGCTCTAGCCAAGCCCGTATGCACCAAAAAACCCTCATGGCACACACTGGGCCAGTGAAGCTGGCGGGAGCTGCTCTAAAGCACGTTTTTCAAAAGCAATAGGAATGTTCGAGGTGAAAAGTAAGTAAGGGCTTGCATTCACAAGGCAATGAAATCTCTACCCCTCTCCGTTTGAGGAGGTACCCGGCACTCCGTCCCCCTCCGCGTCTACGATATACAAGCTGCCCGACACTTGCGTCCCCCTTCCCGTGTCCTCCTGACGAGAACTAGCCTGGCACTTTAAGAAGGATCTGCCCGACAACCGCGGCCCCCTTCCCTTCCCTACTCGAGAAGCTGCCCGATATTGCGTCCCTCTTTTCATCCCCGCTGGAAGAGAAGCTGCCCGACACTGCGCCCTCCTTTCCATTTGCGCTTCAGGAGGTACCCGACAACGCGTCCCCCTTCCCGTCCCTAATGCGAACTGCCTGACCACGCAGACCCACTCAATTCACTAATCGGGAACATGCCCGATATTGCGTCCCTCTTCCCGTCTCCGCTTAAGAAGTTGCCCGAAACTGCACCCTCTCTCCCATCTCCACTTCAGGAGGTACCCGACAATGCCTCCCCCGTCCCAACCCCCATTTGCCCAAGTGCTCCAAGGCCCTCAACCAGGACCAAATCTTCGAAGAATGGAGCCGGTTCCCCGAAGGAAGAGCAGCACTCCAATCAACAGCCCTAAATGACCAACGCCGCCTTGCAGATTTCGTAAAGAAATTTGTTAGAGGTGCCCTGAACTCAGGGTACCTAACCCGGCTGGTAGTTTTACAACAGAGCCTTATTCATTCATTCATTCATTCATTCATTCATTCATTCATTCCAGTTAAGCGGGATTCATACGACGGAGAAATCCCGTCTTTCTGGCCCGAGGAGCCCGGTCAAGTGACTTGTTTTAGGCTCCGCCCCTCGGCTGGGAACGCCCGCGCCGCTCCGGGAAAGAAAATGCCTCCGCATGTTTTCGCTCGACGACGGTGGACCTAATTTTCAAAACTGCGGTCACCGTCGCTTTAGATGGTACCAAGTGCGAGGGGCTGCTTTTCAAGCAAAGCTTTACAACTATCGTCCAGCGGTTTCGCGGCGGATGTGCCATTTCCCCTTTTGACCGGAGACACACCCCTCGAAGCGCATCGTGTGATTCGCCGGGCCCGCTTTTGGCGCTGCGCACAAGGCCCCGTTTTCAGTCGTCATGAGCACGAGCGCCGGCCGCCGCCACCGCTGAGGCCGATCAGCTGACTGGCAGCCGACTATCCCCACAGCCTCCCACGCATGCGCCCCAGAGTCGTCTCGGCTACGCGACTTGTCTCGCTCCCGGTGAACAGGAACGGCGCGTTCGCCGGGCCTGCTTCCGTGAACGTTACACAGGACCGAACGGCTTTGTAACGTGGTCGGCAATGCAGCTACATTAAAGGTTGACGAAGCGAAACCAAGGCTTTGCATAACCACTTTTTCGAGGCGGCATGGTCAAAACATGTGGAGTGACTAGTGCGGGAGCCAACACAACGAGACCGTGTTTGGAGGCACTGCGGTCGATCGAGAGCTAAGGTGCCTCGATGTATGCCTGTCGAGAGCAGCCTCCCTTCCTCCGCACTGTAGTCTGCTAGTCGCTCGGTACATGTGGACGCGCCGCCGAGCCGGCCCGTATGGGGACATTCTGTTGACGTCACATCCCTCCGCTTCCATAGGCCTCCTCGTCCATCGTGTGAATCCTGCTTTAAGGTACCCGACACTGCGTCCCATTCCCATTCTCTATGAGAAGGTCCCCGGCACTGCATCCACATTCCCGTCTCTACTCTATAAGAGAGTCTCCCCTACACCACGGCTTCTTCCCTAACCGGGAAGCTGCCAGATATTGCGTCCCTCTTTTCTGCGCTGGATGAGCTGCCCGCACCGCCATTTTTCTATCTCCACTTCAGGTGCCCGACATTGCGTCCCCATTCCTGCCTCCGGTTAAGGTACCCGACACTGCGCCCCTTCAGGTCTCCACTTGAGAATCTTCTCGACACCACGGCCCCTTCAGGAAGCTGCGCGATATTTCGTCCATCTTCCCTTCCCCGCTTGAGGAAAAGCTGCCCGACACGTGCCCTTCTTCCGTCTCTTTTCAAATGCAATATTGCGTCTCCGGTGAAGGTACCCGACACTGCGCCCCTTCCCGTCTCCACTTGAGAATCTCCTCGACATTACGGCCCCTTCCCTAATCAGGAAGCTGCCCGATATTGCGTCCCTCTTCCCCTCTCCACTTGAGGAGCTGCCCGACACCGTGCCCTCCTTTCCGCCTCCACTTTTCAAGTGCTGACATTACGTCTCCGGTTAAGGTAACCGACACTGTGCCCCTTCCCGTCTCCACTTGAGAATCTCCTCGACATTACGGCCCCTTCCCTAATCAGGAAGCTGCGTGATATTACGTCCATCTTCCCTCCTCCGCTTGAGGAGAAGCTGCCCGACACCGTGCCCGCCTTTCCGTCTCCACTTTTCAAGTGCTGACATTGCGTCTCCGGTTAAGGTACCCGACAATACGTCCCTTCCCGTCTCCACTTGAGAATCTCCTCGACATTCCGGCCCCTTCTCTAATCAGGAAGCTGCCCGATATTGCGTCCCTCTTCCCCTCTCCACTTGAGGAGCTGCCCGACATAGTGCCCTTCTTTCTGTGTCCACTTTTGAAGTGCCGACATTGCGTCTCCGGTTAAGGTACCAGACAATACGTCCTTTCTTGTCTCCACTTGAAAATCTCCTCGACATTTTGGCCCGTTCCCTAATCAGGAAGCTGCGCAGTGCATGCGTCCATCTTCCCTTCTCTGCTTGAGGAGAAGCTGCCCGACAACATGCCCTCCTTTCCGTCTCCACTTTTCAAGTGCTGACATTGCGTCTCCGGTTAAGGTACGCGACACTGTGCCCCTTCCCGTCTCCATTTGAGAATCTCCTCGACATTACGGCCCCTTCCCTAATCAGGAAGCTGCGGAATGCGTGCGTCCATCTTCCCTTCTCTGCTTGAGGAGAAGCTTCCCGACACCGTGCCCTTATTTCCGTCTCCACTTTTCGAGGGCCGTCATTGTGCCTCCGGTTAAAGGGACAGACAACCGATTTTTGTCGAGTATATATTCTCTATCCCAAATGAAAGGGCATCACTTAAAGCACCTAGACGAGAAAGGGTTTTGCTGATAACGCCCTCGAACTTTTTAAATCAAATTTTTTGATCTACGAGCCGTATGTGTCCCTCCCAAAACTAATGCTGGCAACCATGACATAGAGTAGCTCGGCAACATACTTTTGTCTGTATGCGAAATAAAAAACGATATTTAAAAAGTTGTTCCCAGTTAAAAAAGTTTGAATCGCAGGCTTTGCTGTTCCTTTATGTGTTTTTTTAATGCAACGGCCTATTTTGCACGAATGCACCATCTGTTGGGATAGACGATAGGTAGAATCTGACTTCACGTTGTGGAGGCGGGAAGTCCGATTTCCCCGGGCGCGACGTTTCTTTTTTTTTTTTTAAGCTGCCGTTGGCGTATCTGGAAACTGAAATCAAATATTTTGGCAGAACAAATGCCCCTGACTCAGGCAGAATCGTCAAAGCTCCTTCGCTGGGTCTGTTTACTGAACGCTGCCGTTGATTCTGGGCAAGGAGGCTCAGTTAGCCACACTGAGAGGCATGCTGAGAGGCACCCAGCGACGGCGGGTGGCGTGTCTTTAAAAATTTCAGAATAGTGTTTAGAAATACATATGCAATTTTACCTTGTACAAATACTAGTGTTAAAAGGTTTTCAATGCGTAAATAAACGTTTCAGTAGTTACAGTAGCTGCTAGGTTTGCAGGTCACGTGACAGGGACACATATTGTAGTGTCAAGTTTCGACACTACGAACCGCCACCCTTCCGATTTCAGGAAGTTTGCTGCCAAATTAAAATTATTTCCGCCAGTTTGTTTAGAAATTCCTTGTGGTTATCGGGCTATATAAAACGCGGCTTTCATATGAGCTAGAGAACATCTACGCGACAAAAATCGGTTGTCTGTCCCTTTAAGGTACCCGACACTGCGCCCCTTCCCGTCTCCACTTGAGACTCCTCGACATTACTGTCCCTTCCGTAATAAGGAAGCTGCCCGATATTGCGTCCCTCTTCCATTCTCTACTTGAGGAGAAGCTGCCCGAAACAGTGCCCTTCTTTCCGTCACCACTTTTGAAGTGCCGACATTGCGTTTCCGGTTAAGGTACCCGACACTGTGCCCCTTCCCGTCTCTACTTGAGAATCTCCTCGACATTACGTTCCTTTCCCTAATCAGAAAGATGCGCAATGCGTGCGTCCATCTTCCCTTCTCTGCTTGAGGAGAAGCTGCCCGACACCGTGCCCTTATTTCCGTCTCCACTTTCCAAGGGCCGACCTTGCGTCCTCCGGTTAAGGTACGCGACACTGTGCCCCTTCCCGTCTCCATTTGAGAATCTCCTCGACATTACATCCCCTTCCCTATTCAGGAAGCTGCGGAATGCGTGCGTCCATCTTCCTTCTCTGCTTGAGGAGAAGCTTCCCGACACCGTGCCCTTATTTCCGTCTCCACTTTTGAAGTGCCGACATTGCGTTTCCGGTTAAGGTACCCAACACTGTGCCCCTTCCCGTCTCTACTTGAGAATCTCCTCGACATTACGTTCCTTTCCCTAATCAGAAAGATGCGCAATGCGTGCGTCCATCTTCCCTTCTCTGCTTGAGGAGAAGCTGCCCGACACCGTGCCCTTATTTCCGTCTCCACTTTCCAAGGGCCGACCTTGCGTCTCCGGTTAAGGTACCCGACACTGCGCCCCTTCCCGTCTCCACTTGAAAATCTCCTCGACATTACTGTCCCTTCCCTAATAAGGAAGCTGCGTGATATTGCGTCCATCTTCCCTACTCCGCTTGAGGAGAAGCTGCCCGACACCGTGCCGTTCTTTCCGTCTTCACTTCAAGTGCCGACATTGTGTCTCTAGTTAAGAAGGTACCCGACACTGCGCCCCTTCCCATCTCCACTTGAGAATCTCCTCGGCACCACGGCCCCTTCGCTAATCAGGAAGCTGCCCGATATTGCGTCCCTCTTCCCCTCTCCACTTGAGGAGCTGCCCGACACCGTTACATTCTTTGTGAGTCCACTTTTCAAGTGCCGACATTGCGTTTTCCTGTTAAGGTACCCAACAATACATCCCTTCCCGTCCTCCACTTGAGAATCTCTTCGACATTACCGCCCCTTCCCTAATCAGGAAGCTGCATGATATTGCGTCCATCTTCCCTCCTCCGCTTGAGGAGACGCTGCCCGATACCGTGCCCTCCTTTCCGTCTCCACTTTTCAAGTGCCGACATTGCGTCTGCGGTTAATGTACCCGACACTGTGCCCTTTCCCGTCTCCACTTGAGAATCTCCTCGACATTACGGCCCCTTCCCTATTCAGGAAGCTGCCCGATATTGGGTCCCCTCTTCCCTTCTCCATTTAAGGAGCTGCCCGACACGTGCCCTTCTTTCCGTCTCCACTTCAGTGTCGACATTGCGTCCCCGGTTAAGAAGGTACCCGACACTGCGTCCCCTTCCCGTCTCCACTTGAGAATCTCCGCGACAGCATGGCCCCTTGCCTAATCAGGAAGTTGCCCGATGTTGCGTCCCTCTTCCCTCCTACGCTTGAGGAGAAGCTGCCCGACAGTGTGCCCTTCTTTCAGTCTCCACTTCAAGTGCCGACATTGCGTCCCCTTCCCAATAAGCTCCCCGACGCTGTGTCCACCTCTTTGTCTCCACTTAAACTGGCCAAGACGGTGGCCCCTTCCTTTCCCTAGTCGAGAGGCTGCCCGATTTTGCGTCCCTTTTCCAGTCTCCGCTTGAGAAGCTGCCCGACGCTGCGTTCCCCTCCCACTCTTCGCTTGATTAGGCGCCAGATACTACGTCCCCTTTCCCGGCTCCACTTGAGATGCTGCGAAACACTGTCGTCCTTCCTGCCTCAAATTGAAAAGCTGCCCGAGTGCTGCATCTCCCTTCCAGTCTCCAACTGAAAAGCTGCCACTCTACACCCCCTTTTCCCGTCCCCATTGAGCAGACGCCCGACATTGCAACCCCCTTCCCATCTGTGATTGAGACAGACACTGCGTCCCCCTAATGTCTCTGATGAGGGTGACCGACACTGTACCCCTTCCGGTCTGCAAGAAGCTTCCAAACATTGCGTCACCTTCACTTGTCCGCTGGAGAAGTGCCTGACAATGCATCCCCAAGCTTCCAGTCTCTAATTGAAGTGTTCAACACTGTCCCCGTTTCGCACTGAGGTGACCGACACTACATCCCACTTCCCATCTCATTGAGGTGACCGGCACTGCGTCCCCCTTCATGCCCGAGAATCTTCCCGACACTGCGTCCCCCCTTCCTGCCTCTGAGAAGCTTCCCGACACTTCATTCCCTTTCTGTGCTTGCTTGAGTAGGTGCCTCACAATACGACCCTCTTCCAGTGTCCGATTGAGGCGCTCAACACTGCATCTCCCTTCCCGCCTCTGAAAAGCTTCCCGACACTGCACCCCCTCTCAGGTCGCTTCCTTACTGCATCTCCCCCCGTCTGACTGTGATGTTGCCAGACACTGCATCCTTACCTCACCACTGACCGAGAAGCTGCCCGGCACTGCGTCCCCTCTCAGTCTCTAGTTGAAAAGCTACCCAACAGTGTCCTCCATTGTCTTTGGATGAGTCGCCCCCCTTGGCTTGCATTGTGGACATGCCCAGGCCTAGCAATGAGTGGACTTTGGCAACACATCATACACGCTGTCGCTGCTAAGCAGAAGCTGATACTTCTGCCAGGCACAGGTGCTAAAAGTGGGCTGAAGGCAGCGGCGGCAACGTGAGCTTTTCTGACATCCAGTCAAGCAGTAGCAGACAGCACTTGGGTGCACGCATCCTGGCCCCGCTTGTCCTTTTTCTGCGCCTCGCCATTGAGTGAGGGCCCCCGTCTTCACCAGTCGTTCACTCTGCCACATTACAGCAATACATCGTCTGCGCAATCCACGATTAGGCTCACGCACGAGTTCGAGGAAGACCTATTTGCAACACACATCAACCAGTGGAGGCTGTGCTAATACGGCCGACAGCTCTGAGTGAACATCTACACCGACCTCCACGAGCAGTGGGAAGCAATGCAGACAGGTCGCAGGGCCATTGCTGCGTTTTGCTGGGCACGCGACCGCCCTGAGCAACTGGGAAGATGGTAACACAAGCTCAGAAAAGCTCTACACAGCCAGTCCAGCTGAAATGCGTGGAGGCCATACCATTGGTGCGCCTCCTACCTACCGTAAAATACTGACCAAGCGCCTCCACCCATGAAAGTGCCCCGCTCTCATATTATGGGTAGTTTGAGTTTTCGTGCATTACCAAACAAGTGCCTCCCCCCTACCCCAACCACCTGTTGATGGCCCAAACCAGTGAAACCGAAACCACCCAGGAACACTTTTGACTGCGCTCTTGTCTAAACCAGAATCCAATCTAATACAGGGTAGCCGTTAATTCTGCACACGTTCGGAATTTTGTTATTGTCATCTGACATAGCCGAATGTGCTTGTGACTTTGTTACAGCAGTGGCTCATGACGTGTTCGTAACGAAAGCCAGCAGACACTTGAAGATTTTTGAGAAGCACCAAAGCCCTTTTGCTCTGCTGTGAACACCCTCCGAACACGTCACGAGTACACCTTGTTCAGCACCTCAGATGATGGCAAGAATGAATTCTCTGGCTAACAGGACCAACAACGCGGTTGACGGGAACACTGTATGAATTACTAACAACGGCTGCGCCAAGAGGGGCTTCACAGTCTTCCTCATCTTCACTAAAAATGTGTTTCCCTCCAATGCACTGCATCATTTTTTTCTTTTTCAAAGGGGGGAGGGGGTAAGGTTGGTCAACATTTACATGCTGCCATAATGAATTATGGGGCAGTTCGAACAAGGGCCCCTCCCCAAAATTCCCTGATCTATTCACATTTCGAGGGGGGGCGCTTGCTCGGTATTTTACGGTAGACATGGTCACTGCACACCAGGGCTCATTGGCCAGCCCCGTAACGCTGAAGCAATACTGTTATGCACACCCACTTTTTGAAGCAATGTCAGTGTTATTTTGTTGTTTCACCACAAAAGATTGGCCTCCGTGTTTCTCATCCTAGCTCTAGAATTCACTTTTATTCACTTTTTTACATCACTCACAGACACGGCGTCGTCTTTTAGCACAAGCACACTTCCAGTCGCGCCCCAATCATCCCTTGCGCAGGAAGGGGGACGTATCAAACAGTCCCTACGACGAAGAGGACACAGGCATGCTAGGTTTCGGCTACGCGCAGCAACACACACACAGCCACACAGTATCACCGTTCCAGCACCTCCTGGGCGAAGCACGGCACTGTGACCTTGAGTCGGCACTCACAGGGGCAGACCTGTGGAAAAATACTTGAGAATCTCGAGAAGAAGAAGCCAGGCCTGCATTCTGCGACCACAGCCGGGTGACAAGTTGCTGCAAACGCTGCGGTTGCGAAGCCGAGTGCAACAGGACACGCTGCACATCCCTCGTTGAATGCTATGAACTTTGACTGTTGCAGCGAGTGGCCTGGCGCAAGACGAAAAAAAACCTAGGGCAGAGGTGGTGGATGGGAACCTTTTCCTCACAGGTAACTGCTAATCTGCAGGAGCAAATGCTCAAAACTGACCAGCTCGAGCAAAGCAACCGGTACCCAATTCACTTTCACTTCAAAGCACTGGCCTCCCGTAATCCAGTTGAGAAGCCTTCGACGCAGGACACTAACCGGCACGCATACCGGAACAACCCAAGGGGGAATGCTGTATGCTGCACGTGGAAGGCAGCATCTGGAAATGATTGGCCTTCGGGTTAAAATGTGGAGCTTCGGAACGCTGGCGCAACTTCACACGTCACTCTTTTTCCACCACTTTAGTGTGACCTGTGGCCTGGCCTGTTTTGCCTGGAACTGCCAGGCGTGTGCGGTATGCTCAACTATTCCTGTATACACTTCGTCTCATTCACGGTGCAAGGAAAACGGCACGCAGAGGCAAGCGAAAAATTGCCCAGGACCTCCACGATCCTTCGGAGTAATACAGCTAGAAAATACTGGGAGCATTTACTGCATGGTGAAAGAATGACGGGTAAGGAAGGAATGGCGTCAACTGAGGAAGGAAACAGTGATCTGCCCTGCTCTTCGCTCTTCAGGGAGTGGAATCAAAACTTCGATCACTAATCACTCCTCCCTCGCATGCAAACTGGGCAAAAGTGAGGACGATCACTGCCATCCTCCTCACAAACAGTGGAATCCAACTTCCCAATTATGTGGGAGGCGTAATGAATGGCACACACCCCACTCATCATGAAGGACGGAGATGCAAACACGAACTTTGACAACTATCCCTGCAGTGCTTCCAGCATTAAAACACAAATCGACTGCTGTCTTGCAACCTTTGCAAGACAGCGCTAGTTCTGACTTTACTTTGCCTCTGCGCGCCGTCTTCCTCGTAACGTGTAAAACCGAAGCCTGCAGCGATTCGCCATGTTTTGGTTGTGCTACTAGATGCTTCTAGAAGGAACCACGAATGATGTTAAAACAAAGGGCATGCACTCAATAAAAGATCGCCAACTTTTTGTGAATGCCCTTCGCTGTCCTCCCTTCTTTGCGACTTCTTTCAGAAGCCCTAACTTGCCAACAAACGGTGCAAGTGGTTGGTCGCTGCTCACCGAAAGTGCAGCCCAACAAGCCCTAAATGAGAATGAGTACTAATTAACGCAGGGGCTCCCCCGGAACGGACAAGCTTGGGCAGGAATTTTAGACGCATCTTCAAAGGAAAGCTTCCACATAGCGCTTCTGTATAATGTAAAAAAGCCTTTTATCTCGTATATTTGAAAAGCCTAGGAAAATAAAAGTGAGTTAGCGAAACGACCCGTGCGCATGTGCGGTGGTGTTCAAAAGGAGGAGCTGGTGCTCAATAGTTGGGGCACTGCACTTGCCCAATGGGCGTGTGGAGTGTGATCTATGGTGCACTCACTAGACAGTTGGGGCAAACACTGTCTCACTGCTGCTGATCAAGCACTGGTGGCCACCGTGAGGCAGGCTACGTAGTGTGGAATCGGCTTAGCGAAACCCTCAAGGGCAGGTCTGCGGACCACTGGAACTCTACAGGAAAAATTTTGATTTTGGTTGCCAGCTGCTGAACATTGAGAAGGAGAGAGGGAGGGGAAAAAAAAGGACACAAAATTGAGCTGCTGGGCTCTGTGCAGACTAAAGGACACGTGTAAGCTACCGTCTTTCAGAGCCGGCTGCCACCGTTGTGCTCCCGGTACAAAGGGGGCAATGAATGCTACAGACCACACTGAGTGTCCCAGTCGCCACAGTCGGCCAGGGTTGGAAGCCAGAGATCACCCACACACACGGCGACAAATGTTGGTTACGGCCGTTTCGGCCCAAAGCGCCCACCAAACCAGCGGCCCGATACCACGCCTGGCAGTTGTGGAGGAATGGACACACTGCCCTGGCCAGTTACGACATGCCCACTAGGCCAAGGGTTATGTCCGTGCTTTGCAATGAGTGCGCCTTGTTGTATGTCGGTGCCACTACGGTGGTTTCCGGCAACGCCGGCACGCGACAGCAGAAATGCGTGACAACAAGGCGCTCCCGTTCCCAAACCACCGAACTAGCCAACGGCTCAAAACGAGCGCATCGCAGGTGCCAAGAACTCGCTCGACCTGACACAACCCGCACAGCACACGCGCCAGCCGGATCACTGTACAAAAGAGGGCGGGGACACGAGGGAAACTAGGACAAGGGGGTAAAAAAATGTACACGGGCAGGGCGGGGGGCCAAAAAATGTACAAATATCACAGGGTTCGCGCCGAGGACTCTCCTTGACGGCACGAAGCGGAAATAAATAGAAACGCGGAGCAGCAGTGTCCTTGCTGTCAGACGCTCAGCACTTCGTCCTGGTCGCAGAAGAGGAAACGGAACTGGTCAATCATGGTCTGCACCGCGTCCTCCAGGTGCGGCCGCACGCGTTCAAACACTCCCATGTCGCTGAACTCGAGCGGCAGCAGCGTCGGCCACCAGCAGATGGCCAGGTTCTTGCTGTCCATGCTGTTGAGGCGACAGTTCTCCGCCACCCTGCAAGGAAAAGGAAAAAATGGCAGCATCTCCACTCCGTGGATGATGGCGAGGGTGTGGAGTACGCGGACCGAGTGACATCCAATTTGCACCCCGACCATCATTCGATTTGAGCCGTGAGTTGCACCTTGATTATTCCCTAAATGAAACTGCAACTCACGGCTCAAATCGAATTTGCTAGATTTTCGCTTGATGGTGGTGTGCGCACGGATGGACGCGGACGGACATTGGGAGGTCCTGAGGTACTCCGCACCTAAACCTTTCGCTCATAAAATGTACATAGCATACTTATTCAAATATGAGATGAGGTTAGATCAAAGTGGAGACCATGAGACTGCGTGGAAAGCTGGACGTAGTCTCACTGGTCTAATGTGCACTGTTGTGTAAACAGGTGATCCTGAAAGGCCCCACTCACCGGACAAAATGCTGGAAGATGAACTTGAGAATCTCAAAGTTTGCCGGCGGCAGGCTCTTGATGAGTTCCCGCAACGCCAGCAGCCGACAGCTGCGGTCAGGCAGGCCTGCAAGACACACGTCACACGCAAGTAAGGGGCCTGAACAGAGTAGATTTACTCCTCATAAACACCCTTAATACACCCTCCCTCTCACCGAGCTGTTTGTTCATCAGCGGCCCGAACAGAGTAGCATTACACCCTATTAACACCCTCAATACGCCCTCCCTCTCAGCTGTTTTTTTGCAAAATTGCTCAAACTATACTTGGGTACAAGTCAAGAATGGCAATACCTGCTGTATCACTCCGCCGAAGGGGTGAACCTTGATGTCAACGCGTGCGGGCGTTTTGAAACGAGATTGTGCTTAATGCGTAACATCATCTTCTTTTTCACACCTAGTCCTTTTGTCGTTGCGGCAGGAATTAACCAGATTAAGTGCGAGGAATCACGGAAGTGACTCATGTCACGTTCGAACTACTTACAATAAGGCACTTTTTGTGCCGCGCGGAGTAACAACCGGCTGCAATGAGGGGCAACTTCTGTTGACATTCTTAAGTTGTCCCCGAGTATACCACCCGCCGCTAGGCCTTTCCGGTAAGTTCAGTTTTTGGAGTTATAAAAATGGCTGACGATTACAGTACTCCCAAATACGAAATCTGTGTGCAGCGCAAACTGCAGTCTTCTCAGTCAAGGTGCACAGCTGCCGTGTCTCAGGAAGTGATTGCGTATCAGCAAATGCACGGCGGCGCACACTACTCAGCCGTTATCTCGCCGCGTGTCAGCACCATTGAGCATGTTGTAGATTGTGTTTGAACCTGCCGTGCAAATGTCACATGGTTTGGATGAGCCACGCAACGACGACAACGACGACGGAGCCGAAGGAGCGATGAATGTGCAGCACGCAGCACGTGCTGGGCTTCTGTTCTTTTTGTGAACTTCCAGGCATTCATGAAAACAAGACACTTGTTTTCATGAATGCCTGGTTTTACATGTCCTTTCTCGGGTGCCACTAGGCGCTGAGGGCGGTTTTCACACACATGTCTGGCGCGGGCGGCGCATACTGCCCTCCCCTTCACGCTTTCGCAACACTCTCCTCCTCCGTTTTCTTTCAGTCTTCTTTCTTCCCATCGTTCGCTTGGTTAGGACACCACCACCAAACCACTGTAGCGAACGTTTAAGAGCTTGCACTAAAAGGAAAAAATTAGCAGTGGCTTAGCTCGGCTATGCCAGGATATATGTAGCGTGAGTTAAGGTTCAGCTGGTTATTCTTAGCTTTTCTGGTTGTCTAGGATTAGCGTGATCATCGTGTTTACTGCTGCTTCAATGGCACACACACAGTGCACGCATTACGTGACGCATGCATAATTATCAAGCAGCTCCGGCGCAGCGACACCCATCGCCCCAGAGCTAAGCTGGTTCCACAGGCGCACGCCCGTGTTGCTGCGACGCACGAGCCACCGGTTCCACACCCGGCCACCCCTCGCATGATCATCAAGTGGACCAAACCCCCACGTGCTGCGCTTGTGCAGCACGGCTCTCCAGGAGCCACGCGAAACTGCTCAAACTCGGCCAGTGTAGTTCACGCTACAAAGGGACGCATTCGAAGGCTTTCACAACTGCATTGCAGAGCACTTTGTAGTCAAATCCCCCTACAACAAAATTTAAAGGAGTGCATGGAAAAATTCGTCGCATGTGACCGCTGCTGTGAAAAATGACAGAAATGGGGAAGGCGGGGGAAGCCCTTAGGGCCAAAACCGGAACTGAAGTTTACTCTGTGACAAGGTGCCCAGATGTCAAGAAATCTTGCCTTCTGTACCAGTACAGTGCCAGAGAAAATAAAGGCTTGCACAATGCAGGAGTGCTTGCTATCTAAGCTTTTTTAAAAAATTCTGATAGGGACAGAAAACATTTGGGTCGCCCCACGAAACCCCTCGGACTGGCGGCTGCATATGACCTTTGCACCTTGCAGATAACCCGCCTGTACTTATCAGAAAAGGTGTTACACTGTCATCATACAAAAATCCCAGATGATCTCCACTAACATGAAACCTGGTGAGGGGCGAAGCATGCACAGTATACGCCTCGAGCGCGGCCTGTAGGGGCGCCACTGAAATCCCCCTAGCGGCCCGTTTCGAAAGCAGGCGCGGGAGTCGGCGTCCCGCTCCCCAGTGCCGCCGCTGCTTTTGTGGCCCGTTCACGACTGATATTTACCGTGTGCGGGCGTTTGAAATCCATGTTTATGTGGAGCAGTCACTCTGTTCGCAAATTGGGGTGTGTTTACGAGAGTGTAAATGTTTCTGACGCGATCTTAGTGTGGTATATTCGGTCCGTATAAGCGCCCGGTGTGTGTCACATGCCAGCGTCGCGGAACCGGCATATGATGGAGCCGATTCTAGTTACACTGACCTGAATTTACTAGCAGTGTCTCCGTAACCACCGCTTCCTCAGATGTTCATGCTACGGCTATACACTACGATTTAAATTTGTTTTGTGCGCTTACATAATCAGCGGAGCACTCATACCTGACAGCACGCGAATTACGTTTGCCAATATTATACCTCAGATATTGATCACCACCAGTTACAAGCCAGTCTGTGTTAATTTCGGGAATATTCAACAAAAGTACGATGGACAATGCATAATTATACTCGGGGATCAGCACACGACAAAGTCGTCTTGTCGTGAGGTGAGCGCCCGCAAACATTCACCTGCTTCCCTGCGAGCAGCGCGGAGACGGGGTTAGAATATAATCCGCGTCCGCGACTAATGCTTCTTCGAAAAATCGTCATATGGCACAGCGAGCCTGCAGAATAAAGCAGAAACTGAAATAAGAGAGCCTTATCACATACAACACTCTTCCAACGACACCTTTCATCGCTTGTTGAACAGCCTACCCTGTATACGTCCAAAAATGCGTCCGCTGTACGATCAGCTGTTCGTTGAAGTAGAAAAACAAAAGGAAAGTGAACGCGAGATGTGTGCGTGTGTGATTGCTAAAACGTTCATTGCTTGATTCCGCTCCGCATTTGTACACAGCGTCCGCCTCCGCCCCCCCCCCATCCCCCCCCCCCCCCCCCCCCCCAAAAAAAAAAAAAAAAAAAAAGAACAAAAAAAAAAAAAAAAAACCCCAAAAACCCCCCAAACCCCCAAAGAAAAAAAAAAAACCACCGATGTCTCTCGCGAAGTAGCAGTGCACTTCGCGTATAGTTGGTCTAGTGAACCCTACCTGGCTTAAGTTTCGACGAACGTCTTTAGCATGTCAGAAGCTGCACTGTTTTTTTTTATTTCCGTTAGAGAATTATGTTTCTTAATTCCGCACTTCCACAGAATTTATTTTTCCGTGGTTCAATAAACTTGCCTTGGTGTGTGGGCACATATTTAACGACGTACAGGCTTGGAGTATACTTAACATTTTCGCATGGCTTATATTCTTATAAAAGCCATAAGTTATTGTCCAGAATTGGGTAATCACATCCTCGAAACATATATTTTTCTGCGACGTATATATTCGAAATGAAGCCGCATTCGTTGTCCACGCTGCAAATGAAGCCAACCTCTCATTGTGCCAGTATCAGGTCTAAACGAGGCGTCAGTAGAATTCATTTGTGCCTGATGTTTTGGAGGTGACAGGGGTGATATGTTGCTACCGTCGCCGACGCCCGGAAGAGCGGCGACGAAGCGCGCAGCACCGCGTCTCCGGGTAGCTCTTGCAGGCGATCGCGTACTCTACGAAGACACAGCTGCTTTTTAAGTGACCTAAACGTACTCTTTGCCTATAGACGTCACCATAACAAGTTTTTTTCAGGGCGCGGAAAGGCGAAAAGAAGCGAAACAGAACCAAAACACTGCACGCGGCCCTATCAGCCACGCAGCGCAAATCCCGTCAACGCCGCGGAGAAGCGGTGGCAGGCGGCGCAGCGATCGCGAAGCTCGAGGCGTATAAGTGCATTCTTGGCACCTTGGCGCTTTTGCCAAGAGAGATGAAACCGTTGGGGGGTACAGGTATACAGTCGAACCCCGCTACAACGAACGCCGCTTCAACGAAATTTCCGCTTCAACGAAATATTTCCAATTCCCCGTCAGCTAGCCATAGAAGTCAATGCAACAAAGTCCTCACCACAACGAACCATTTGTAAGGCTTGCTTTCGCTTCAACGAAATTTTCGATGATTTGGGCTGGGTTTGAACAATTATTTGACAATAAAATAAGCAGAGCGCCAGCTATCTGTAACTTTTTATACATTCAGGACGCTTAGTTTCACCGAAAATGCGCGTTGCGACCACACCGCCACCCAAAACAAAACAAAAAATAACTCATAGGCGCACGCCATTGCTTGATGGTGATAACGATGTGGCTGGCCGTCTTTACACGAGGCGCAGGCCCGCTTCGCCAAGGCGGAGCCAGAGCTACAGCCAATCCGTATCCAGTTGAAATTGCATGAATGTGCTCCGCTGCTGGCGCGGTGCCGTCATGTATGCGTTGTGAGCAGCTGTCCTTGCCGTTTTCCTTCTACCATTCTTCATAGCCAAGAGCGAAAATCATGTTTGCGCGTTTGGTCTTGAAGCCTAGTCATCCTATCTTAGTCGCGAGCGCGCGGTCCTGTTAAATGCAAGCGCGCGCGTCTTGCCTGCCAAGGTCAGTAGCTGCCGTGCCCTGTCAGAGGATAAGATAACGGCACTGCTCCTGCCACAAGCGAGAGGGGGGCTTCCCACGGCCTAGCAGCTATCTGCAAGTAATCAGCTCGGTGGACACGCCTTGTTGTACAGCGATACGTTTTGCGCCTGCATATCTTCACCCCCCTCCGTAACGCGTTCTTTGGGTGGTGAAAAAACAGATAACCATTGGTATGTTTGTTATCCGAATAAACATGAGTTATTGCGCGTCACTCCTTTTTCTAAACATTGTATTATGCTGCCAATGTTGCGGAAACGCACGGGGCTATTTTTCTGGCCTTTCCGTGGTGTTTTGGGACAGATTTCGCCTCAACGAATTTTCGCTTCAACGAAATTTTTCGCACGTCCCGTCAATTTCGTTGTAGCGGGATTCGACTGTACAGCGTTCCTATAAAAGTCTCTTGTCTTTGAAACACCTGAAACACCAAGCTCTCTAGCATGAGGCACAAATGAGTGTATTTTATACACATTACGTTCTAGCACAAGGCATAAACGACTTTCCCGGTGTTTTAGCACCGTGACTACATGAGACAACGATTACGATGACGATGACAGGAGACGCCAACAGCCCCAGCCCCTAAGAAACTTTGCCCCTAAAACCGCTGTTCGTCTACAAAGGCCTTCAATTATCATCAGTGGCTCTGAATGCAACACCACCGCACCGCTCTGTCGTCCACTTTGTAATGTTCACATATGTAATAAGGCTTGGGCGATGTTTGATGGTGCAAACAGGTAGCACGGCAGTGCACTTGCGTAGCATACTTTCCCATTCACTCGGCCTCTTGTGGCCAGGGCAAACACAGTCGCATCAGCCTCCCTGCATTGTTCCCTACTGCGGGTGTACACCCATCCACATTTCCTCTCTGCAATGGTTGACGAGGTGCACAAAGACCCATTGCAGCATGCTGGCCCATACAAAGACAGCTAGGAAGCAAAAAGGAGGAGGGAGGAGCAAAAGAGACCGAGAGTGACAGAGAGAGGGACAAAGAGAGAGGGGGAGAAAGATAGTGAGTGAGCCCGGGCATCGCCTCCTGTATTTTACAATGCCAAACGCATCGCGCGCTTCCCTATGGAAGTGAGGTACGCCTGCAGTGCCCATATGTCGCAAGGTGGGGCCCCAAGCTGAACCGGGATCACCCGACCGTAACTGAATTCGAGAGAGGCTTGTGTCTGGTTGCCAAGGCAACCAATGTTTGAGATTGCCAGGCAATGGCGCTCTCGCCAGCATTAGAAAACTCAGAGCCACGACGGAGCACGTTTTGTCAACGTTGCCGCTTTCCACTACGCGTCGCTCAAGATGAACCGGTCACATGGCTAAAGCGCTGGGAAGGCTACAATTGGGGGAGAGTGGCCAGAGTAGAAGGAGAGGGCTTGGTCGGCCGGTCTGGACTGATGCGTTTGGCATTGTAAAAATACAGGGGGCGATAGCCTGGGGAGATGCAGACTAAATGGGAAGGGAGAGAGCAAGAGAGAGAGTGAATGCGAGAGAGGGGGGCGGGGGAGAGTAAGAGACAAAGAGGAATGAGCATGGGACTGACCGGCGATGTCGGTGAGGCGTCCCATGTGGGCGTGCGAAAGGAGAGGGGGCAGGCGCTTGGAGAAGAAGTCTTTGAGGGCGGTGGCCACCGCGTTCACCGGCAGCTCCAGGTCGCTCAGGTCGAGCGGCCGCCCCTCGTCCAGCCGCTGCAGCAGCAGCTCCACATGCGCCCGGTTGCCCGGCACCCGGTACAGGCCCTCCGAGTCCAGGCCCTCGTGCTCGATGAAGCGCACGCACTGCTCCACGAACAGCGGCGTCAGCACCGTCTCGGACTGCGCAAACTCCTCCAGGCCACCCCCTCCACCAGGCTGCTGCTGTTGCTGCGGAGGCAGCGTGCTCTTCTTCTTCTTCTTCTCCGTCAGCCGCTTCTGGCGCTCCTGCATGTGCACAATGGCGACTAAGTCACAGTGAGCTTCGGTGGATAAGACGCCAACTACTTGCCTCTTCCTTGAGGCGCCGCTTCTCCAACTTCTCGTCCTCGCGCGCCTTCTTGCGCTCGTCCTTCTTGCGCGTCCCACCCTTCTCCTTGCCCTGCATAGGCACAGAAACACTCGTTGTAGGGCGAGTCAGCTAAAGCTACCGTGAACGGCGCAAGTTGAGCAAACAGAAGAGCAGGAGTACCCCAAGGTGGCCTCTTGTGCCCTCTCTTGTTCTTGTTCTACTAGCATCATTTGCTACAGCTTTCGTAAGCCAACAAACTCGGCTCTATGTGCCAAATGGGTTACAACCGAACCTTGGACGAACAATAGATACACCCACTGAAGGGAATGTCAGTTAGAGTAACCCTTAACGACACCGCCTGCCTACGATTATGATCCCTGAAAATTTGTCCCCTCCTTACCCTCCCCTAAGGGCCCACTGCCTTGCAACATGATAGAAATATGCGGAGAAGCCAATGCAAAGCCCAAACTTGTGTCCCGACCATGCTTGCAACTGCCCCCATGGCCGCAAGAAAATGTTCTAATGCACTAACCATAAAACGTTTATTCTCACGATTGCAAAAGCGCAATCAATTAAGAGCTGCCTAGAAGCTCTGACGTAAAGACAGCCACTGCTTCGCACTGCCAAAACAGATGTCTCGAAAGTAAAAACGGCTCCCAACAAAAACCAATGATCTCCTCCTTAGTGATGACGAGGCCGTAACAATGCCAGTGATGCAGCGTGGTGAAGGTAGTAGATGTAAGGTAGTAGATGTAATAGTAGTGATGAAGGTAGTAGATGTAAGCGTTTATCTGGTCTTCCAATCCTGCTCATTGTTCTATGGCTTAGCACTAAGAGCACAATTAGAATGCCACGAGTGGGCTGGTACCTCTACACAAGGACCTGCATGCAAATGCGTGCACAAGGACAACACATGCCAGCCAATTTCGCACATTCTTCGCCCCAGCCAGTACGCCACCAAAGTGGGTATATTAAAGGTGACGGTGGAGGAACTTAGTTATTTGCGCACCAACAGTAAGGCGGTTTTTCACCGGAGGTAAGCGTGCATTACAATCTGAATCAAAATAAACTGTAGGGCCACCTTGGGAGGATGGGACATAAAGAAGACGGCTGCCACATTCCTACAACTGCATCACGACGACCTCGGCCACAAAAGGGGAGACGGGGTTGTGATTCGAAAAAGTCGGCTCACCCGTGCTGCCAGTTCGTAGGCTGCCCCATCATCCACTGCCAGTGTGCAGGGAAGCACCTGCTGGTCATACTGGGCTGCTGCAACAGAGAAACAACACACGGGGTGGAGGGGGTGTCCCGTCTGCCTCCCTGCGACCACCCGCAACAAATCTTCACTACAAAAACACCCCCTCCCGAACAGCCCGGTTCCCCCCATGCTCTGAACAAGGCTGGCACCTGCAGCGGGCACATCGGGGTACGGGGGCAGGGCCGGGATGCGCGGCGGTGCCACGGGGATGCTGCCGCCCCGGTGGCGGCGGTGGCGCCCCTCTCCGGTGAGGCGCCAGCGGCCGGCGCGCGGCCCCCGGCGGCCGGTTGGGGTGCCGCTCCAGGGAGCTCCACTCGCTGTCCGAGTCGGACTCCACACCCACCACTGCCCACCACCCAGCCAGCACAGAGAGAGAGAAGGGAGGGAGAGAAGAGAAAAGAGGGAGAGAGAGAGAAGGCAGAGGAGGAGAGGAAAGAAGACAGAACAGTCAGGAAAGAGGCCCCCCATCCCAGGAGGAAAGATTCCCCACAGCCAAGAAACTCAGTCTAATAAGGTACGTTGTTGGGCTAGTTGGTCGGTCATACTTATGGGATGTATAGCGCAAAAAAAGAGACGAAGGATGGAAAGCGCTTTGTTCTTACGAATTATTTCCGTCCTTTGTCTCTATTTTTATGCTATACATCCCTTAAGCGCTGTTCATGTGAAGGAGAATGCAACCATTTATTGCGGCGCGGTCAGTTGATGGCATTCAATACAAAGCACACCTATTCTTGTGTTGTCTAGTGCATCGTTCTACCTAACGAATGCACATGCCCTTGGCGAAAATTTGCGCTGTGTGGCGTTGCCCCGTACGTCGTCCGACAGCCCACAACACCAGTTTTCTTCGACTGATGCTCCCTAGCATTTAAGCTGTACATAAAGCAACTCCCAGCATGCTAGCAGGCTGGAAACTGACTGAGGATGCTTTTTCCGCCTGGTTAAGCTCGCGAATGAGCCGAGTGTCCAGTTGGGTGACCTACCTTTGTCTCGGCTGGCATGCCGGCGAGCCAGGGACGACCGGACGCGGTGCTTCCCTCCTTCTACCGGCAGGAGCGTGTAGGCCGTCCGGTCCACAAAGGCAGCCTCCTGCATGGGTCAGTCGACAAGCCACGGACGGGTTCAAACATGCAAGCACTTATCATGGGCACAACAAGTCACGGTACTTTGCATCACTGTTTCCTGCTGAGGCCATAAAAATTCCCGCCACTTGTCCCAGGTTTCTTGCCACCAAACTGCCCGAATAGCCGCTGCTTTTCCCAGTCAGTACACCCCATATGTTTGCCACTGAGCTTGCTTCTTTTACCGGCACCGGCCAAATTGCAACCATGGTGTGATGACAGAAGCAAAGTGTTGCTACATCCAGCAGAAGAAAAGACAATGTGGGAGACGGTGCATTGTTCCAAAACATATCTCTCTAGAAAAATGCACAGATATTAAGCGATTGATTGACTGATTGATTATGGGGTTTAACGCGCCGACGCTACTCAGACGATGAGGCGCGCCGTAGTGGAGGGCCGTGGAAAAGTTTTGACCACCTGGGGATCTTTAACGTGCACCGAAATCTCGTACAACCGGGCATTTTTGCTCTTCGCCTCCATCAGAAAAGCGGCCGCCGCGGCCAGGAATCGAACCCACGTCCCTGGGCTCAGCAGCACAACGCCTTAGCCACTGAGCCACCGCGACGGGTGCACAGATATTCAGCCCCTCAATGCACAGTCTAGAGCCAAAATCTGCAAATTAACCAAGGCCACCCCGGGGACACACGTGACACAACATGTCAACCAGAAGTGCTGCAAACCAGCTTTATCCACCTGAGGACCTTTCATGTGCCCCAACATCCCGTAAGCCCAGCCACTTCCCGTCTATTGCATCTGTTTATATAACTGCTGCTCCGAAGGCCAGGAACTGAGCCTGTGACCCCAACTGCTAGGCTGTAGCTTGTATTCACTAGCAAGGCACACATGCAGGCAACCATGTGAGGGCAAACTCACTAATTACATTGGGCTCCGGAGGGATGGCGGTACTAGTCCGTGCTAAGCACACAATTTGCGTCGGACGTTCTTAACTCTACCCCACCGAACGCAACGTAATGTCTCGACGACTCCTATGAGAGTGCAATTAATAACATCTCTGTTGACACCACTGTCGAGAATCGGGTTGAAACGGAGTAGATGACGCACACCGGTGTTTTTTTTTTCTTCGGCGTGCGGGCGCAGTGGCCCAAGCCACGCCATGTCTGTGGCCGTTTCCAGTGTTGCCAAGCGAGGAAACTGACAGCTACCGTACTTACCCGATTCTAACGCGCACTTTTTTTCCTGAAAAATACGTTGAAAAATCGCACGCGCGTTAGAATCGGATACGAAACCGAAACTGCCGAAACAGTGAAAATTTCGTCCCACCCATGGCCATCGCCATCTCAAGGTGGCGCCAAAGCTTTTAGCAACGATTTTTCGGACGCAGGAAGCACAGGCGCCTAGGCTTTTCTATCGGCGTTCACACAAATCGTCAAATCGTCCCACTTGCGCGCTTGATAACAGCAATGGCAGCAGCGGCTCTCACGCGTTCAAAACGAGCGGTCGGCTGAAGCGTGCGCCTCTGGAGAAGCTTGTAGGATGTGCGTGCGAGGCGTGGGCCACGATCCCATCGACCATGATTGAACGTTCTTTCAGAAGTGTGGCATCGCGAACGCGCTTGACGGCACCGAGGACAAAATGTTGTGGTCAGCAGAGAGCGACGAGGAGTGAGATGAGTGAGATTACTTCGGGAAATAAATCGCCCGTTTCTCTCGCATTCGTTTTTCTTGCTCACAAAGTTCCGTGCGCATTACAATCGCAGGTGCAAGTTTTTACAGTTTTTTTTAAAGGAAATTCGGGTGCGCGTTAGAATCGGGTAATTACGGTAAACATTTCAACGAATGCCACCTATACACAGCATTTGTGTCAACGCCCAATCACACGGAACAGAGCAGCCAACATTGCGGAAAACCAAGGGAGGCGTGCTCTCCATCCAGCCAGGTAGGGGCTCACCTGCGAGGAGGGCTCCTCGTCCGGCAGGGCCAGGGGCGGCTTGTGTCCCCCCTGCGCCATCTGCAGCCGGCTGATGGCTTCCGTCAGGTGGTCGAACTGGCGCAGGTTCAGCTTGCCCGGCTGCTGCTGCTGCTGCTGGGGGGGAACACCCTGTTCGGCAGAGCAAAGGCGGAACACCTCAGAGCTCCGCTCGGCCTTGCGACTGGGATGGACATTTCAACGCGTGCCCTAAAGTACAAGCAGGACATCTCGTTGCTAACTGTCCTGCTAACCGCACATGCTAACCAAGTCCAAACAGCTCTAGGTGCAGTGAAGCGCAATAAAACATTACATTTTTGTTTCACCCGACACTGAATAAAAATACCCAAAATAACAACACAACAAAAAATAATGGCTCATGGTTATGATACTTCCTAATGAGAAATTCGAGCGCAGTGCGATCTGCACTGCTCTTGGCAACAGCGCATAGCTGCTGTGTCTCAAAAAGTGATCGCGTCGTTGCCAAATGCACGTGTGCACTATACTCTGGCATACTCTCGTAGTGCGTCGCCGCCAAGCAGCATGTCTCGTCCTGCCTCGGCATACCGCCCTCTACCTCACACTTTTGCCATACTCTCCTCCTCCGCTTTCCTGCTCGGCCGATCTCACCTACCTTCGGTGTCCTCTCCATTCACTCAGTTACAACGAGGTCGACGCCGAGGAACGACACAAAACCACAGGAGTGGGCACTTAAGTGCTGCACCTTGAAAAACAAAAGCTAAGATGCATCAACTGATGCTTGCACTGACTATGCCACGTGTTAAGCGCGTGACCTACGATTGGTGAAGCTGCTCTGTCAATGCTAGCAGTTTAATGTGTCCACCGAATATGGGCACATTGCCAGAGGGCTACTAACCACAATGAGCAAATACCTCCCCGGTTGCACCGGTAACGGGGTATTTCTTCTTCCCTTGTTTCTGCATGTCATCAGCGCTAAATTACAATGCAAACACCAACTGCTGAAACCTGTCAATGTTCTTGCCCTTGCAGCAGAAATGACCCACTGATCTGTTCTTTTCAACTAGTTGCAATAGTCCCCGCCCTGTATTGTGCAACCACTTGCCTTGGGCTTGGGCTTGATTGGGGGCGCCTGCTTGGGTCGGTGGTAGAAGAGGTCGGGCCCCGCCCACTCCTCGGGACGCCCCGGGTAGCCAAAGCTGCGGGCCTCCACCCAGCCTGCAAGAAGGGAAGCACTTCGGTCACCCCGCTCACCACCAAGAGTAGCCCCGCTACCCAACGGAAAACACGCTGAAAATTCAGAAACAAAACTGAGACACGCTGCGCTTACAGTCTTTTCAAACTTTCTGAAAATCTTGAATTCTTTCAGAATGCGATCAACAAGTGCAACCAGTGTTTCTATTATGTGGCCACAAGGAACTACCGGTCAAATATTGCTGTTCTACGACCATTAGCAAAAAAAAACTTGCTCAAAAGGCTTTTCTTTTTCCTGGCCTCGGCATTGTTTGCACACCTGATAGACGTCACTGAAGCGGTATCGTGACTATTTGCCGTTTTCCTTTCAGTTGCGGCAATGAACTCATTCAATAACCATTTTAAAGCAGTTTCACGTTAGTATGCACTGAAATGATGTAAACGAAGATGTGGGGCCCAACATTGAACACCCACTAGTGTGTTGGTCATTTTATTCGTTAGAGACACTTTTGAGATACCCTAAGAATATTTTAGTTCTCCTACTGTAAAAAATATTCAAAGCAAGCCTTCATCAAGTCAGCCTGGGGTTCTTAAAGGACTACTATCATTGAACACTACCGCAAAAAGTGACAGCTCTAAAATATACAACGGAGAAAGCAGCGGCACCATAAGTACTGCATGATTGGCTTCAGCCATACCAGAAGGTCAAAAATGTGGAAGCGAGATTATCCTAAGAGGCGGCAAGCATCAAACAGTGCGTCAACAAAGACATTTCAGCCAGAGCGGAAATAAAAAGGGGGACAAAAGAAAAGGAAGGAAAGGAGGACCCAGGAGCCCCCCGCACTACATTTGGAAATAACAAAAGCACCAATCCCGCAATATGTCTTTTAAGTAGAAGACAGTAAGGGAGAGTGATGGCATTGTTGCCAAAACAAACGTTGTGGAAGCCAGTTCCAAAAAAGAGAACAAGATACTAAGGGATACAATGTACAATGTATTGACAGTAAGGAAGACACTGCCGCAAAACATGCCGTTCTATTTCTTCGTTTTTGTTTGTTACTTGCGCATGGCCGCACTCCACTACCTTACCTTGTGTTCTGTTTGAAGTGCATGAATACCTCTTTCACATGCAACATCGGCAAGCTTGATAAAGGGTAAAGCTTTTTTGTCCCTTTCGTACACTGTTCGTTCCTGACGTAGCGTTCGTGACCTAATTGGATGTTTTCAGATACGAGACCACAACAGATATATCATATTTACTCACGTAATCCTGGCACTTTTTTCCCCAGAAAAATAAGTGTGAAGTTAGGGGGTGCGATAATTATGCAGAGAAAAAAATGTTGAGTGGTAAAAACGAGCTTAAATAAGATTTGAATAGGTATTATACATAACCAGGTCATTTCCAAGCAAGAATCGCCTTCGTAATAAAAGTACAAGGTCAACATAAGCACGAAGCACAAAACTTTATTCATTGCGGCTAGCCACCACCCAACTTCGCCATCCCACGTTTGGCACTGGGAGGCCCATGTGGGAACAGTCCTAATCCGAGTCAGTGCTGCCAACATCCGGATTCCACGTCGGCTTCAGAGGCCTCGTCTCCATCCCACACCGAGAGGTCTTCAGTTGCATCCGGGGCATTTGATATGGTTGTCTCCTTGAAGCTCTTGACGACAACGTATGCAGCGATCATTTCCCACGCTTCCGATACCCAACTGCCTAGCAGCACCACCGACAGTCTTCTTACCTTGCCGGCTGGCGTCAGCGCATGCTCGCAACCCACTGTGCGTACAGCCTTTGAACGTTATCTTCGAACGGCTTGTTTAAAGACACATCCAAAGGCTGCAGCACGGACGTTGGGGAACCTGGAATGACAGCCAGCTCAGTGCGCAGCTCCTTTAACTTTGTGCTCCTTGTTGGTCGCCTTCAGTTCCTCATTCTGCCGTCTCCAGTAGTGCACGTGAACCCGTTGATGCCGAAGAGCCTGCTTTCGGTGCAGTTGCCACGCTATACAGTCTACGCTCGTTACAGCGGATCCGGCAACAACGGACTTTCGGTTACAACAGACCATTTCTGTTGGTTTGTCTGGTACCCATGCATTTTAAATGGAGTCCACTCCGCTCACAACGGACCCGGCTAGAGCAGACTATCGGCTACAACAGACTAAATTTTAGGCGAAAATTGTTTCGACTGAACGTTTATAGCGGACTTCCGCGGGGCCGGCGCTCGGTGTGCTTTTTCGTTTATTTTGGCAAGAAAACTATTATGTCTGGCAACATTGCTGGCAGCCGGGTCGTTGGCGCAGCCAAGCCAAGCCAGTGGCTTTTTTTTTTTTGTGCGACCAGCGGCATGAGCGGCAGGGTAGCTGATTTCACTGTCGGATAAATTAAGCGTAATTAACGCTGTTGAACACGAGGAAAAACAGGCTGACATCGCCAGAAGTACAGGCCTGTCTAAGCACAGTGTCCGCTGTACCGTCAAGAACAAGGCCGCTGCCGATAAACGCGACTCCGGTGAGATTGAAAACAGGGCAATCGAATACTCGAAGTGGTGCACTCGGAGGCGAGTCTGCCCTCGTCAGTTTTTTTATGTAATAAAAAACTCGGGTTCAGTGAAGTTCGGCTTTTATTATTCCCACGCATGCATCGTTCCCGTTCCCTTCGGTGAAAAAGGTAAGAAATGCCTCAAGTAGGGGTTGTTCCCTATCCATGTGTGCAATCTGCCGGTAACCGTGCGCAGTCCAACTGGTCTAACTTTCGATTTTACAGCTGACCTTCATCAGATTATTTCATTACATCTGTTTCAATGACCAGAATAAAATCGCTAAAAATGTGGAATCTGCCTTGAGGGAACGTCAGGCAGCGATCCGATTTGTTTGACGAACGGTTTCGGGAAAACCTGCCTCGTCGTGAGGGGATTTAAAAGAGCCTAGCTGATGCTGATGGGCACGACTGATGTTTTATAGCTGGTTTATAATTGCGCCTAGTTATATTCGTGCGTTATTTGCTCAGCTCATCTTGCGTCTTTACACGCTTGACCACATGCGCTAGGCCTTTTCGAAGTGCCGGTGCTAAGTTTTGGAAACGGTGTTTACGCGATCCTTTGCCCTTGCGCGAACACTGTGCAGAGGTGCTGCAGGCGTGTAGAAAGAACAAAGTGTATGTACTATGCATGCAATATCGGTCAGAGTACCCACTGTAAGGCTCATAGCCCCGCCCGCCCCCCCCCCTCGGATACTGCATACTTCGGCTACAGCGGACGTTTTTTTCCGGATTCAGAGGGTCCGTTGTAACGGGCGTAGACTGTATAGCGTATTCGATAGCTTTCAGCTTGAAAGTGGCTGTATAACTGGTGTACCGCCCCATGGAGAAGTGGCACAGAAACCAGCACAAAAAAAAAAGCAATGAAAAACTTGTCGAAATGGCGGAAAGTGAGTTCTCGACTGCTGCAACGCTGCCTCGTGCAGCGCACGCAAAACGGACCCAACGACAGAGTGAGTGGCGTTTGCGAGATGGTGCTAGGCTGCCATGCACCTGGTGCACCTGGATACACTGCGCTCTTTTCGCCGGTGGTGAGCTTAGCACCATGTGGGCTTCGCAAGCAGACTACAGTGGAATCTCAACGATACAATTCTGGGTGATACAAATTTCGGGGTGATACGAACTTCTGAGAAGTCCTGACAAAATTGCATTGTTTGCAACCAGAAAAATTTAAGCTGTTACGAACGGACTTTCACGGTCCGCTGTATGATACGAACGAGCCGGCGGGGCGGCCGACTGCCGAGCGAGCAAGCGACGGCAACGTACGGGCTCTCTCTACCCTCTTTGTCGCTTTTTCTCCAGGAACGGCCGGACTATTTTTTGCTCATGACAACAAGCCGCACACGCCACAGGCACGCTGACGCCACCACGAGACAACCAACACGCTGCGCGCGGCGTGGCCGGAGGCGGCAACAAGGCAACGGCTTCGGCCGTGAAGTGGTGCGGGCGCTCAAGCGACCGCTTCTAACCGCCCTTTAAAATGGCGCTCAAGGCACACACGAAGTTGCTTGTTCAGTAAAGGAGCTAATAATGCCGGCGAAAACGGTACTATAAAACATCATCTGGTGTCCATATGGTTCGGTGCCATCTGGTGTCCATATGGACATCAACTGGTGTCCATACCCAGACCGCATCTATCTCCGGGCTTTTAAAACACCAACTGCCTGTGCTGACTGTAGCGAGCTGCATCAGCCCACTGCTGACGTTGGATCCGTTGCCGTGCTAGCTGGCGTGCTTCCTCTGCTTTTTGGACAAAATTGTCAATGCCAATGCTAATAATGAAGTTCAGAGGCTGAAATTTTCACAGCTTGTCAAGATTGAGCTCAACTTGTCCTATATGCAATCAGACTTCAAACAGCTGCTCCGGATGAAATTTTACGCGGCATGACGCGCAGAAAAATGGCTTTCTTGTGCACGCTAGTTTTTATAGTAAAAATTATTAGTGAAAGTTTACAATAGCCTAGGTGGTTCCTTATGAAGTGCAGAGTGCTACCTGAAAAAGCCTTATATTCATTTTATATATTCAAGCAGGTGGTAAGAAATTTTTTAAATTATTTTTTAACGCGGAGATACGATGCTGGCAAGTGGTTCGATTGAGAAGAGAAGGCTTTGTCTACCTCTCTCAAGTGACCGAAGTGCAGTGATGCTACCGGCTTAGGCCGCTTTGGAGCAGCTTTTGGAGCAGGCAAAAATGCGTTTCGGAGCAGCAAGACCAGCTTTCGGAGCAGGTGTTCATAGAAGTAATTTTAAGACACATATTGCATTCTTGATAGATAATCGCTAAAAGCACGCCCTTCAACGATAATAAAAAATTAAAAGAACCCTGAACATGGATAGTTTGTCCCCATTTTCATCAGTCTCCTGAAGAATGTCTCCATTGAACTTTGTGCAGCAGCCTGCACAACAAAAAAAAAAAAAAAAAAAAAAAACAAGCCCTCATTTTTACACAATAGCAGATTTGCTATGAACAAACTAAAAATTGCTCATCACACCGAACATGCTATGTAAAATCGAGCGCTATTGGAAGGCTATCGTGGGAGCGCTGACTAATAACTCCTAACCCTGAAACTATGTTAATTCCCTGCGAGGCCACATGCGCGCATTTCAACTTCAATTTCCCCGTATGTGAATTCTATGGCTCTATGAACTCTACGTGAAATCTAAGACGGGCGTCGTCATTGCGTGCCGTACTCGTGAAGCTCGGCAACAACGTCAGGCGTCATGAAATTGCCGTACTCGCTCGCTGGCGCGCGGCCCGAACTCTCTGACCATTTCCTGCCCTTGCATACTATTTTCTACCCCCTGAACTTAGTAAATTCTCATCTGTTTACAGTAAAATCTCCATGATACGGATCTCGCAGGACCGCGAAAAATATTCGTATCATCCGAAATTCGTGTGAACACACACCAAAAAAATTAAGCACTAAAACAAATTTCCATTTATTTCTTTCCTTACATTCGCGTAAAGAAATATGTGACGTTTTTCTGCTTTTTTTTTTTAATCTCTATGTCACCGAGTGGTGCTTTCTGGACTTTCATCTCCTCACTCTCGGTGCCCAAGCTCACTTTCAGGAGCGTTTCTGCACGCGATTCGTGCGCGTCAGCGTTGTGAGCGCGATTTTTTTACGCCCGCATCGGCGATTCGGCACCCGCGGTCAGAAAATTACGCACGACGCGCGTGGCAGTAGGAGGAGCCTGACGACTGGTGCCAATGGGAAGGCGTGCGCCTCATGGTGGCAGTTACGAATCGCTCAAGGCAGCCGGCGGGCTCCACCGGAGGTGTTTAGGCTTAACACGCCGACGACATTTCATGGGCGCTTTCACTAGCGGCGCGGATGATGTTTTATTGCACCATTTTCGCTCACATTATTAGCTCATTTACCGCACAAAAAACTTTGTGTGTGCTTTGAGCGACATTTTAACTCTTTCGTTACGGCGGAAAAACGGCCGATTTTAGGTGCTTCCAAAAAAAAGTGTTTTTTCTCTTGAGCTACTGTACACACGTAGCCTTGCTATGCATGAAATTGTAGCTTATAGATTGCTCTTCCAAACACAAAGCAGCAGTTTTGTTAAAGGTACAATTACTTACAGTTTATTCGTCAAGTAATCAGAAAAAAACCCCCAAGAAAAGTATAGGAAAAACACAAATCGGCACTTTTACAGAGACAAAATTATTTCAGGTATTTTAAGATATACAAATTGTTCCTATGTTCCTTGGCTATGATTCAATATATAAATCAACAGTGTACACCAAGTTTTGGATTTTTGAGGGCCCGTCAACCTAGCGCAACTGACGGCTGTGCCACGCCACGAGGGCACTCAAGGGTGAGTGAGTCTCTGTAAAATGTGCATCCAAGTACCGTACTTACCCGATTCTAACGCGCACTTTTTTTCCGGAAAAATAGGCCGAAAAATCGCATGCGCGTTAGAATCGGATACGAAACCGAAACAGCGGAAATTTCGTCCCACCCATTGCCATCACCATGTCAAGATGGCGCTAGAGCTTTTAGCACCGATTTTTCGGACGCAGGAAGCATAGACGCCTAGGCTTTTCTATCGCCGTTCACACAAATCGTCAAATCGTTCCACTTGCGCGCATGATAACAGCAATGGCAGCAGCGGCTCTCACACGCTCAAAACGAGCGGTCGGCTGAAGCGTGCGCCTCTGGAGAAGCTCGCGAGATGGGCGTGTGTGCGTGGGCCATGACCCCATCGACCATGGTTGAACGTTAGTTCAGAAGTGTGGCATCGCGAACGTGCTTGACCGCACCGAGGAAGAGATGTTGTGGTCTGCGGAGAGCGACGAGGAGTGAGATGAGTGAGATTACTTCGGGAAATAAATCACCCATTTCCTTCGCATTCGTTTTTATTGCTCACACAGTTCCGTGCGCGTTACAATCGGAGGTGCAAGTTTTTTCGGTTTTTTGTCAGGAAAATCGGGTGCGCGTTAGAATCGGGTAATTACGGTATACTCTTTTGTGTCCTCGCACAAAATCCTCATCAGTTCGGTGGTAAAAAACAAGAAAAAAAATCAAGCGCTCTCGACAAGCGTCACACCTGAACGCTGCAGCGCTAATCTGACACGAGCGCCAGGTTATCTTGAAGGTGATAGTGCGATATGGCGCGGCAAAATATCCCGGCAAAATTTGGCAAAATATCCCGGCCGTACATTGTCGAGACCCTAAACACAAAATCAAAACCGCAGTCGTCAGATAAGAAGCACGTTTTGTTTATAAATACAGCGCGGAGTTACAACGAAATTACCTGCCAGCGCTTATTGAAGTGCGAGGCACCTGAACCGGAGCTTCGTCGTCCTAACTAAAATCTGAAAATCCCACATCATTGCTTGACCCCTCACTGCTGCTGGAATCAGAAAAATCGACAGCAGGAGCTGTCGAAGTGCTTGCTACAGCAGTCCGACTGTGCGGAGCGCGGCGCGAACCCGACGCCATTTTTTCTCCTCCTCCCCTCCCCCTTCGGTTCAAATTTCTCTTGCTACGCCGCCACCACATGAGACACATAAACAAACGAAACCGAAATTGAAAGAGAAGTTGCCAATGAACACACCAGATGGCGATAGTTGTCTGTGGAGCGCGGGTTTCAGACTTTGCGGGAGATTTAAAATCATCGGACACCGGCTTCCGATTGCCTATGGCGCCGTCGTGAAAGAGTTAAAGAGCGGTTAGAAGCGGTGTCTTGGGCGCCCCGCACCACTTCGCGACCGAAACCGTCGCCATGTTGCCGCGGCTGGCCGCGCTCCGCGCAGCGTGCAGATGGTTTCGCAGCGACGTCAGCGTGCTTGTGGAGTGTGCGGCACGCTTGCGCGAGCAGAAAACACCAGCCCAGCCATTGTTGGAGAAAGAGTGCCAAAGAGGGCAGCGAGCCCATACATCGCCGTTATCGGTGATGTTTTATAGCACCAATAGGTGTGAAGCGCACTGCACGGAATTAACAGTCTCGGGTAGGAGGGAGATTTCACAACGCCTACGAGGCGCCAGCCACAAAACGCATCATCGCCGTTATCGCAAGAGCCAGTTTGCCTTGGCTTGGCTCCGATTGTGCCCCGAAAACAGGTGCGCCGTGATGTCGCTTTCAATGGAGAACCTCAAGTAGTTAATTTCGTTTCTGAAAGTCGCCGTACACCTTTGGGCGCAGGTTGGGCGCAGAATCGCCAAATTTAGAGGAAATGTAGCAGAATGTAGCAGCCAGAGCACTTGGGCGCAGTTTGGCGCAATTGGCGCAGCGGTAGCATCACTGTCTTCGCGACAAGCCACACTGCCGTGCAGCAAAAACACTCGAAGAAGGCCGAAATTCAGCGTGATTGCGTGATTTCTTGTGTCACCGCGAGTCATTTTGTTTTCATTTCTTTTCCCATGAAAGAAGGATAGTCAAAGATGATAATGCAAGCGAAAACAAAAAATCTACATATTTCGAAAAAATTGCGATTTTTTGACCCGCGTGTGCCCGGCATGTTAAAATTACAGCGCAATAAAAACACACACAAGGACAAGTAAGGGACATACACAACCTTACTCGTTCTTGTGCGTGTTTTTATTGTGCTGCAATTTTAACACGTGGAACCAACTAGCCCAGACATCAGCCCTTAAAGGCAGCCTGGCCTCCCCAAAAGGAAAGCATTGCAGAGAGAGAGACAGCCTGCGCTAACCTTTTCGAGGGAAGACTAGGAGAGATAGAGAGAAAGAGAGAAAGACCTGAAGATGGAGGGCCCTTTTGAAGCCGAGCCGGGGCGGAAAAGTCCGGCGGCGCCGGCTCGGGGGGCGGCGGGTACACACCCTGCAGAAAGTCGGCAGCTGCCCATTCGAGGGGGGAGGGAGGGGGTGAGGGGAGAGAAACGTGTTAGAAGAGCAGGAGAGATAGATACCCCCTTCCCACCGCCCGCCCCCCCTAAAGCACACCACTTACCACTTAGGCCCGAGGTGTCGTCGTCGTCGGTTATGCTGTCGGTGGTGTCGGGTGGCTCCTCTGCTGGAACCACGGGGGGAACCACGGGAGCCGCACGGCCTCCGACCCCGAGGCCATACGATGCCTGCGCGGGAATCGGCCACTATTACCACACTTGCAATTATCATGCTTACATCAGGGTTATTGTCACACTTGCAGCGGATTTCCAGGACAACAGTCACACTACTACCATCAGCCAGTAAAGTCACAAATGGCAACCCGTGACCACTGGCAGCTCAAAATCCAGCCAATGGTGCTTAGTGGCACTGACTGGCTCGTCTTTGAGACAAAGCAATGTCATACCCAATGCGAGAAAGTTATTGGGAATATTTAAGTTTTCAATAGACAAAAACATATATCCATCCAGATTTCACACACTGGGGCTCTTCGATTTAGTCTCGGACTCACCGCAGACTCCCAGAGAAGCAATCCGGCATTCGATTTTACCATGTATCCCTATGGCTTCGGGGATCCTCGGACTACCCGCGGACTATATGCGGCGAGTCTGAGACTGTAAATCGAAGAGCCCCACTGTCAACACCTTATGAAGAAAACGGGATGCTTTATCCCACTGAGTATGCTTTCAGTATGGTTTTGTGGCGATGCGACGGAGTACGTTTGTCAAACAATCAAGTGGCACATCCAACAAGACCCCCCCCCCCCCCCCCCCCCCCCCCCTCTCTAAAAAAAAAAAAA